>CM034153.1:766910180-767039407 GCA_019776745.2 Taxus chinensis
AACTTGAATATGAGCTCATGTGATAGGTAATACTTTGTTTTTTGAATCCCCATAAGATAGCCTATCATCAAATCCCAAATTGATTATATTCCCTTAGCAACAAAATAAGATAGAAATATCATTAGCCTCCTCTACAACTATAATTCCCTTAAGGTATGAAATCTAAACTCATAGCCCATCCACTTTTCCATATTCAAATTCATTCCATATATTTGAAATAGTTTCATTTATTAAAATGTTTAATATCTATTCCAAATCCAACATACATTAAAAGAGTGTCTTTATGTTGTATGAATCCTTCTTTGAGAGTGTGCCATCGAAAAATAGCCATGTTTCTGAAAACACTTTCCCGATAAGCTTTGTAGGAAATCTTTCCAATATGGCTTTTACTCACTTCTATGCATGTTTTTCCTACATGCGTTTATTTTACTTTATCTTAGCTTCAAGTTATAGATTCACAAAATTATTGAAAAATATTCTTTTATAATGGTGTTGGATTTATCTTTGGATTACTTGCATGTCTATATTCAAGAAAAACAATTAGGTTCACTTACCTAATTATAAGAGTCGTGGTTTAATGAGAAATTATTTACAAGATCAATCCCATATTCTCTTACTAATTGTAAATAATTTCAAAGATCATGAGAGTTAATCTTGTATTACACCATACTAATTATGTCATTCGTATCTTACACCACTGACTGCACTGTTGTTGCACTAGATATTAATGTCTACACATTGGTATTTTTGTGGTTTCTATATATTTTTAGTACAAATTTACATCTATATGTTTCATTCTCTAGAGTTGGTATGTTCCCATAGCTTCTCATATATGTGTTAGCAAAGAACTATGAAAAAACAAAAATAGGGTAATTAGCATCCTCATAAAGCAGTGACATTATATTCTTGAATGTAACCAACAAATGTCCAACCTAATCAGTTCACATTTTCTAGCATACTCCATTTGTATAGGAAAATGAAAGGTTTGAAATAGGGTATGAACATCAACTAACACATAATTGAGAAGGGATTTTTTAAAATGTTTTAGTTGCAAGTTCCCTAGAGATATGTATGTAAAATGTGGAATTATGTATGAAACATGTGAACTATTCAAAAAAAATTCATGGAAGAAATGTGGTCTCACAGACTACGAGGATTATGAGAAATGTACAAAATGGGTTTGTTGAAAAGGCCTTGGAAGTTTTCCAACATACTCAATAGGTAGCATGAAGCTAGAATCCACAATGGTTTGCATAATCCTTTTAACATCTTAATACGAGCTTGAAAAAGGCTATGAACATTCATCACAATATAAATTGAATCTAATTTTGTTTTGTTGTAGTTGCAAGTTCCCTTGTAGAAATGTATACAAAAATGTGGAATCATATTGAAGGCATGTGAATTCTTTTGATAAAATACCTTGAACATATTTAGTCTCATCACGTACTTGATATGAAAAAAATGTATTAACATATCAAAATGAGAGTATAAACTAACTTGTATTTAACATCCCTATATATAAAGTGGTGATGCCTAAACTTGTAATGCTTTTATAAAGGCTACATAGGAAATGAAGAAGAAATATGTTTTTTTTCTAAGTGTTGAAAATGCCATGGGTTTCATTGATGGACTCATATATGCCACATTCTTTCATCTATGGTAATGGTGATCTTCTAACTATTATGGAAAGTTCATTGGGTTTCGAGGTTTCCGTCACTGAATTTATGTACAAAAAAGACATGGATCAAGCATGTAATACCGATGACTAAACTAAGAATATTGGAAAAGACCAGGGATTTGAGGCCTTTAATTTCATCTTCCCATGTTCATGTAAATTACAGATCATCTAACGACGCCTTTTAAAAGTATATGCCATCAAATAACAAAAATACAATTGTCTAAGATATAATAAATCTTCTACACATTCAACGATAATTGTGAATGATTAATACTTTAAAATAAAACACTTGAAAGTATGATACTCTTGATAGTGGTTGAAGTCCAGCTACATACATAACATTCGGATTCCATTTATCAAAAATTTCATCTTTCGTATATATATATATATATATATATATGTATGTGTGTATATATATATATATATATATATATATATATATATGTATGTGTATATATATATATATATATATATATATATATATATGTATGTATGTATATATATACACATACATATATATATATATATATATATACATACATATATATATATATATATATATATATATACAATATATTTATTCCAATAAAACATGTTGTATGTCTATCCGCCTCAGTCCATAGTTATTATACTCCACACGATTGTTAACATATATCAACCCATGCATTTTCGACTTGCTTGGTTTTGGTTACTTGCAAGGGATATCAATCTTCCCTGCCCGATGGTATCAATCTTATCTCAATGCCCAATGATACTAAATGGTGTGGGTTCATGTCACCATTTACCTTTAGCTCAACACCCCACGATATTCCCGTTTGGATCACTATTTCTAGTTAATTAAGCACATATTCCAATTAAACACAATTCTATCGATCAAGCTCTCCAATATTCATGGCTAATATACCACTCTCTACATCAAAAATATTTCTTCATGCTCCAAGGTAGGGTACATGGTGAAAACTAGATATTTCAAATCAAAGATGATGCTAATTTGTTAGTTATTAAAACTAGATATTAAAGTACATAATTTAACCAAAAAAATTATTAAATAGGGTAAGAAAACAAGAATAGTGGTTCCCAGAGGATGTACATCAAAAGATAGGAAATATATTATAATGAGGAATAAAAGAGACGGATTCTACCAACAGCCCGAAAAAGACAACCACAACCTTGAAACACATGAGAAAACCTCCGCCTTTAACAGTGAAGGACAGGTCAAAAACACTTGACCCAAAACATATCACAACATCGCCTAAGAGCAACTCCAAGTAATCCGATGATCATGATTCTTGGGATTGACCGTAGTCCACCCATCCACTTTATCCCATGCAACACATCTTTCATCCTAAGATCGACAATCAACAAACCTACCACATCATCGCCCAAACCACAATTCTTCGTCAGGCCTTCACCATCATCCAGCTATCCTCCATGAATCAAAGTCAAACAAAATTTACAATTATAATTTGCTTCATTCTCTCACCCCAATAGCTCCACGTTGTTATCCCTCACTCATTCCCTAACCGTCAGCTGACATGAGCCTCCAGCTAAGTGACTACTTTCAAAATTTTAATTGTCTCACCTAGGGGACCGGTGCTCCCTGTCACCAGTAGGACTGTGACCAAATTCACTTTCCACAACCACAGAAAATTCCTTTAGATGCCTCAGTTTAGATCAAACATGACCCAAGTTTGAATGAATGGCTTCCATCGCACCTACAATATTATCCTTTTATTCTTCGGCCTAAGACCAACTAGCATGTGACTCCTCCTCTCCTTACTCTTCATCCACTTGGTTAAACATCTCCTCTTGCGAGGATTTCTCAACAAAATAACACGTCTTTGAATTATATCTAACCCTTCTTCATTTGCCACTGAAGATATTTCATCTCTCCACTTTAAATGTTTGTTCCCATTTATCTTCCGATGAGTTCAGAAAAATTCTTTTGGGTAGTTTGGAACCCACAGAAACATTGATGCACATCTAAGAAAATACCAACCTAGACAGAGTTGTGGGTATAGGATCCACATCAATCAAAACCCATATAGATCAAGTAATCCCCAAAAAACTTTCGGGCTACAAGAACACCAGGGGGGAGCAGGGAGTCATATCCACACATGAAGGTACTAAAAAATGAAATCATGTGGCAATCTAGGTTCCCAATGGTGGAGACTAAGAGAAGAGTTCCCATAAAACTAAGACTCCCCCAAATGCACCCTTTACATCTCCAACTCATCTTGGAAATAGAAAACAAAACCTTCACCAGAAAGTGCCCTGACATCAACCCTACAGGCCCATTTCCTTATGCACCTATATCTCACAAAGTCCATGTTAGGTCTAAGTAAATCAAATCTTCCTACCATTGCACATATAAATTTGGCCTTAGCTTTATCAATGATAGATCCTGGTATTTCCAGTTGTGGATCAACATATCTCAAGGAAGGAGAGATCTTGACAGGGTCTTGACGGGCTTAGCCAAACAACCTTGCAACTCATGTTGAAGCTCCAACAAATCCTATGATGTTCATCACAAATAATTTATCAAAATGAAGTGGAGATAATATCTTAGTATTCTTGTTTAGATCAAATCACCAAATTTACCCAAATGAAGTGGATATAATATCTCACAAGATATTTGGAAGACCTCAAATAGATTCATGGGATTCTACGAATGAGTTTTCAAAAATTCATAACAAACAAAATAGTTGTTCATCCAACATACATGCCTAGTAAAGGAGGAAAAAAATGTCGAGCCCAATTCCAAGGCCAAGTTCTTTGCAAGCTAACGAGGGACCATGATTTCATGTGTCTCATTAAATAGATTTTATTTCCATATGGTTTTTGGTATTCATTTCCATTGACTCATTCCTACTATAAATAAATAAATGATAGGAAGGGCAGAGGGTTGACATATTATTCTTTATCTATTAATCAAAGGGTTAGAAACAAGTGGTATATCAATAGCTTAATTAACAATAAATAATGCAATATCATAATGTACTTTGATTAGCAATTTCAAGGATATAATATGGCAACAATTTTTTAAAACAAAATCAAGTGGATGCACTAAGATGATTACAAGCTCAAGAAATTTATTTGGAAGTGTGACATGACTCTACCCGTTGGAAATGCTCTGATAATGCTTTATTTCTAAAATTGGAGTAAATGTGATGCCTAGGCTCGTGTGTAGGCATACACATATTTTATTATATTGATCTTTCTCAAAGGATATTGCTTCCTTGAAGTGGCCTATAACCTTGTAAAGAAATACTTATCTTTCATGCAATCAAATTATTTATACTTCATTTTTGAATGTTTCATTATAGTTTTATAGTATTGTAGTCCAAGGTTCATAAAAAATCATGGGTTGACATTCAAATTAAAAGGTTAATTGGAGAAGATAATTACCAAACAAGGAATGTGAAGAGGTGGAATAAATAATTGAAATGAGAACAAGTAAAATGAAAAGAGGCAGAGAGTATAAAGAATGTTTGGTCAAGTGAAATAGTTGAGAAATAAAATATGCAACTTGGATAAGAACATTCAAATCTGCACAAATGGAATAATGTTAGCAGAGACATAAACATGAGCTTGTATTTTTGTTTTTTTCTTGGGATGTATAATGAATGATCAATTGGGTTCACTTGTAATCTTGCACCAATCAATGACATGTCATCTTGGAAAATAATATAAGTCCACCATTGTGCATGTTTTCTCTAAACCAATTCTTTATTTAGCATCCCTTTTGGAATACATTACAAGTCTTTATTTAACATTGATTCAATACCTTGTAGTGTCAAAAATATTGATTGTATTCCCACATAAGACTTGATGAAATTCATATCAGAATTGAAAGTTACAAAACCATACTATGTGTAATTTGATGTCTCTCTTCCTTTATTTTATATTTACATTTGTCACACTAATCAAATGTTGTATAGTAATGTGAAGGGACACGTGTGGTTGCATTATTGTAAGCTAAATATATGAATCTTGATGAAACCCGTTATCCTACAAAAATTGGATCAAATGACAAAAAATATACCATATCAATGATACT
The DNA here is from genome assembly GCA_019776745.2 of Taxus chinensis. Classification (NCBI taxonomy): domain Eukaryota; kingdom Viridiplantae; phylum Streptophyta; class Pinopsida; order Cupressales; family Taxaceae; genus Taxus; species Taxus chinensis. Next base: position 766,915,919 of record CM034153.1, read on the forward strand.
TAAAAGGATGTCCCAACTATTGAGAGCTATGAATTGTTATTACTTTATAGAAATATATCACATCTTTAAAACCCATGCCACTACTTTCAAAAACTCACAATGAAAATTATATGAATTTAGCTATCCTTCATCTACCCCGTGATTATTCCTCATCACACCTCCTTACTACTCCATGTACCCCACCCCTAATATATTTTTAAAAACCTGTATACTTTAACCCCTTATACCCGTTAATATGGGGAAATATAGCTTGTCTCCCTCTATTTGGAAAAATATTTACAACCTTAATATGAACTCACATGATAGGTAATACTTTGTTTCATGAACTCCCATAAAATAGCTTATCCTAAAACCCTACATTGATTATATTCCCTTAACAACACAGTAAAACAAAAACATCATTGGCCACCTTTGTAACTCTAATTCCTATAAAGTATGAAATATAAAATCATATCCCATCAACTTTTTCATATTAAAATTCATTACATATCTTTGAGGTAGTTTCATTTATTAAAATGTTTCATATCTATTCAAAATCCAACATACGTTAGAAGAGTGCCTTTATGTTAGAGGAATCATTCTTTGAGTGTGCCGCATTGGAAACCACCTATGTTTCTGATAAAGTTTCTTGGTAATCTTTCCAATAGAGCTTTTCCTCACTTCTATGCATGTTTTTCCTAGATGTTTCTATTTTACTTATCTTACCATCATGCTATTGTTTCAAAAAATGATTGGAAAATATTCTTGTATAATGGTGTTGGATTTGTCTTTGGATTACTTGCATGTCTAGATTCAAGTAAAATTTTTGGCTCACTTACCTAATTATAAGAGGTGTGGATAAATGAGAAATTATTTAAAAGATCAATCCCATATTATCTCAATGATTGTATAGAATTTCAAATATCACGAGATTTATTGTATTACACCATATTAATTATTTCATTCCTATCTTACAACCTTGATTGCGTCGTCATTACACTAGATATGCATCATGTCTACACATAGGTATTTTTGTGGTTTCTATAATTTTAGTCAAAATTTACATGTATAAGTTTCATTATCTTGAATTGGTATGTTCCTATAACTTCTCATCTATGTGCTGGCAAGGAACCAAGAAAATACAAACAATTGGGTAGTTAGCATATTGATAAAGCAATGCCATTATATTTTTGAATGTAAGGTCAACAAGTGTCCAACCTGATGAGTTCATATTTTCTCGCATAAACCCTTTGTGTAGGAAAACAAGAGGCTTGAAGTAGGGTATGAAAATCAACCAAGACATGATTGAGAAGGGACTTTGTCGGATTTTTTAGTTGCAAGTTCTCTAGAGATTTGTATACATAAAATGTGGAAGTATGCATAAGGCATGCAAACTATTCAACAAAAATTCGTGGAAGAAATGTGGTCTCATAGACTACAATGATTACGAGATATGTACAAAATGGGTTTGTTGAAAAGGCCTTGGAAGTTTTCTAGCATACACAATAGGCAGCATGGAGCTAGAATCTACAATGCTTTCCATAATCCTTCTAAAGTCTTAATGGGATCTTGAGAAAGGCATGGACATATAAAGTGAATATAATATTTATTTTTTGTAGTTAAAGTTCTCTTGTACAAATGTATACAAAATGTGGAATTGTATTAAAGACACGTGAATTTTTTAACAAAATACCTTGAAAATATTTAATCTCATGAAATGACTTAAATACCTTGAATATAGACATTTTTTCCCTATATGTTCATTAAATGCCTCATGTAAACGCCTTCATTATAATATTAAAAACAAAATAAAATTGACAAACATATGAGGGAGTTATCATATGGAAATGATAGTATAAACTAACTTTAATTTAAAATCTCTCATCAATCCCTGCGTGGTAGCAACATGGTAATACATTAAAAAATACTAGTGTACTCGAACTCAAATTTGGAATTGATGTGATCCACAATATTGTGGGTGATGCATAAGGCCTTGGTGAGAACGGAATTGGGGATGGGAGGATTTGCAACAAAGAGAGAATTGGCCAGTTTCACATATTGTCATTCATAGCCATTCATCTCACATATTTTTATTTTTTAAGTTTGTTATAAAAAAGAGATGTGCAACAAACAGTAAGACAATGTTACAAAAAATAGATGTCTAGCATTATGGGTTTTTTTATATTTTCAAACTCAAAGTAATCTTTCATACTTGTGAGCCAATATACAAATTATTTTGACTCTAGTATTCCAAAGAATGATGGGACATACATTTGTAGTGCTTGACCCATTCTTGAGATGGTTCTTAAGATTTGCACTTATACAACATGTATAGATTCTTCTTCTTCCCTATACTCTTCACTTGCAATGGATCTCACATATTATGTACCTATTATTTCACCTTCATCATCACTTTGGTACTCTTGTACAAGAAAACCCCTTCATAGATCTTTTTTTAACACTTCGAGCCTATTACTCACACACATCAACTCAATAACATGTTTAAATACACCCATAATAAATATGTTGACTACATTTTTCGTACCTCCATTAATAACTCTTCTCGACAGTATCTTAATCCTTTGACTAGTTACCTCAAGGTAAACATTCTACCACAATTTGCACTCCTTGACCTTCTTTTGAAGTGTGTAGAAAATCTTTGATACAACTTGGTGATGGAAGGGTTGTGTCTTTAATGCAAGGTAGAGAAAACTCCATATGTTGATTTATTCATTGATCATAGAGGATAATATATAAATGTGTAAAGAAGATCAATAAATGCCAACAGATGCATGGACATAAAAGGTCATAGGTCACAAAGAAGGCAAAGAAACTACCCAATAATTTAATACACTACTCTAGCATTCCCCCCTTATTACATTATTTTTACAAATGTACCCCCGAAACAACTCAAATTTCACCTTGCCAAGAGACTTGGTGAATATATCAACTACTTGAGAATCTATTGGGTAGTACTAGAGCTAGATGTGGCAGTTCAAAACTTGTTCTCAAATGTAATGAAATTAAAACTCAATGTGCTTTGTTTGTTCATGGAAAATTAGATTCTTCACAAGCTTCAACACGCTCTTATTGTCACAATGAATGATGAGTATCTTTTCTTCACGAATGTCCATATCATCCAAAATGTGATGTAACCAAATCATTTCACACACAACTCCTCATGTGGCACAATACGTTTCCCTAGTGGATGAGAGAAATAACTGTTCATTTCTTGCTAATCCAAAAGATAGATCCATATATGAGATGAAAAACATATCCTGAAGTTTATTTCCTATCATCAATAAATCCAACATATTCCGAGTCTGTATATCTGTCTAAGAAAAAAAAAGAGTTCTTCTGACATTCTAGACCATAATCAATTGTACACCTTGGACATATTTCAAAAAAGACTTTCTAGGCTCTACCTAGTGACATTTCTTTGGTTCCGACATGAATCTGGAAATATTGATGAGAACAAATAATATGTCTATTATGGTATAAGTCGAGTAAATGGGACTCCCAACACGCTTCCTGTAATGAGTAGCATCTCCTTGAGGTGAATCCTGGAATCTAGAAAGTTGCAAACCTTTCTCCATTAGATTGGACACATGTTTACAATAAGATATTCCATACTTTTCTAGGATTTTCTTGGCATATTTCATTTTTGATATAAAATGTGATTCTTATTCTACCATAATTTCAATTTAAGGCAGTATTTAAGTAGCCAGAATGCTTTCAAGTTGAAGGATTTCTTCAGATAAGTGATTATACCTTTCATGAAATTGTCTAAGCTCCATGCGATGACAAGATCATCCACGTAAAAAAAAAGAATGAAAATCTCTATGCCTACCTTCTTAATATAAATATTTGAATCCGAGGGGATACGGGTGAATCCATGCTACAATAGACGATCGTCTATTTTAATGTACCATGTCTTGGGTGTTAAGCTAAGTCCATAAAGAGATTTAATTAGACAACATACCTTATTAGGATGTTATTGATGGAAAAATCCCTCTAGATTCAAGCAAAAAAATTGGTTCACTTACCTAATTATAAGAATTGTGGTTCAATGAGAAATTATTTACAAGATCAATCCCATATTCTCTTACTAATCGTGGCAAGTGACATCCATTAGAGCATAGTGGCAAGTGACTTTCAATTGTTATATGTTATAATTGTAAATTCCCTACTAAACATGTATACAAAATGTAAAATCATGAGAGAAGGGATTACAATCAATCCAATGCTTGGAGATGACGAAGAAAACATCTTTTACACAAACTTTTGCTGTTTTGTTTAGAGTAATTGTATTATATTATGGAAAATGCTAGATTCATTTATTGTATTTCGTTGTTATAGACGTTTTTTCCCCTATATATTCTTTTAAATACCTCATGTTACAAACGTCTTCATTACAATATTAAAAACAAGAGTTATCATATGGAAGTAAGAGTATAAACTAACTTTTATTTAAAATCCCTGATCAATCCCTGGGTGGTAGCAACGTGGTAATACATTAAAAGATACTAGCGTACTCGAACTCGAATTTGGCCTTAATGTGATCCACAAGATTGTGTGTGATGCGGAAGGCCTTGGCGAGAACGGAATCGGGGATGGGAGGATTTGCACTAAAGAGAGAATTGGCGATGGTGAGAACTCCGGGAAACTGGCTATTAAATGTAGCGATGGCCACTGCACGTTGATTGCCAACGTTCTGCTGGAAATGGGGCAGGGCCTTAGGAAATACGAAAATGTCTCCCTCCTCCAATGTTTTGCTGAACAAGGTATTGTTAGTGTCGACAAAGCCCACAAGAAGCTTGCCTTGCAATTACCAAAAGTATTTCAAAGGCTCTTGGGTGAAAGTGAGGAGGATTTAGTCCGCTCACTGCATAGTCGATGCGGGCGATCGCCACTCCCAGACTGTTGAGGCCTCCAAACTCTTGAACGAAGGCACGCGTCACCTTTGATTGCACCGGATTGTTTGTGTCGCCCGCCTTTCGCAGACCCGCAAAGGAGAAGTCTTCCACTGAAACCGTAGTTGGGTTTTTGCACGCATACTACTCAATGCAGCATATTTAACAATAATACCATTAACATTATAAGGAATTAATTAGGTACCTTCGCTTTGCTGGTCTGCAACGCAGAAATCTTGCAAAGGCTATGAATAGTTTGTGCGTGCCCAAGAAATCTAATACGGTTAAATTTTATAAGAGGGCTGACTCTTCTTGCTTCTTGATTCAATCACCAAACATAGAGAAAGTAAATTAGAGATGTCATCCCCTAGAGCTAGTAAGATTAGAAAGTAATCTCGTGTTCCATCCATCAACTCTACGAAGATGCTATTAGGTTTTCCTCCCCTCCCTGAAAATAGAAAACTAGAATCTTTTCTAGCAGAAGGACATCAAGAAGCCCCAATTGTGTTGCTTTTCAAGGATTGACTATATTGAATGAGCAAGATGTCAGGATGAAATCACGGAACCAAGTTAATGAAGGAAGAACTGTAATGATATTTAGAGGTTGTTGGAGCTTTGTGACTTCAATTCTCCTTGATTTTCTTGGTCTTGTGTGGTATTAAACTCAGCTACTTGTTTTATGTGTAGTCTTAGGACTAACGTTTATGGAGTTGGTGCCTTACTTCCTGTGTGGTGTCGGTTTTCTATTAGTTTCATGATTACCTATTGGAATGCATTTATATATGTAAATTCCTATTTGTAAAAGGGTTGGGGCCTTTGCAAATACTAACATTTACCCTTATTCAATTTTTTTCATAGAATCTGTAAACACTAGCATTGAGATCTATATAAATATAATCATAATAAATATTATAAATACACCCTTTTAGGCTGAGTAATCTAATTATTTAGATAATTACGTACACTATGGATGTAAGGGTAGATATAGGGGATTCCTATGATTATTTAACTTGTAACATTAATAATAAAATATTAGAAGAGTCTATTCATGCCTACAAGATACAATACAAGTAGAATATACAAGGGAATGAGTTTACTTAGTTGATTACATATGATCCTAGGAAATTCTTGATGTACACACACTCCTTGAAGTCGGAGATATGAAGCCGATAATGCTTCATTCACATAACTATAGCTAGAAACTAACCCTGGGAAGGACTGTATGAGACCGTTTGTATCATCTTGACCCTGTTATATAGTCATGTACTTACTTAGATTCTTGTTCTATAATGTTTAGGAAGGTTCTTTTACCTGGAAATGTCTGTCACTATCACACCCTAGTTTTCGTTCATGTTGTGAAGCCTTTTTAACTGTTAGCATAAACTGACAATATGTATTACATTGAGGTGGTTATATGGACATGTCTGGGTGGTTGTCCAATTATGGTCTATGCAGTTACTCAACCTCTAATCCCTCTGTGTATTTATATACATGTTTGATGTGAATTATATCATTTTGATCACTTCTACATTTTTCATCTTGTGCTATCATTGGTTACAGAGTGGCATGGAAGAGGGAGAGTGGGAGTGTTTATAGAAAGGGTGAAGACCTTCTTGGAACCCCTGCTTCATGGAATTTTTGTTTAGAATTTTTCTTGTTCTTCTTTTGTTAGCATTGACAGACGTTAGAGAAACCAACAAGGACATGTCTAGAGAGCTCAACAAACCTGCAAGTTCTGACATCAAGCATTTGAGGCACATATAACTGGTATTTCTAGAGAAATTATAGTTGGATGGAAAAGGGCACACTAGGAAAATTCATCTACACAGTAGGCCATTGATCACCTCAAATCGCTTCTTCAGGGTAATCATGCCTTCGAAGAATAATTATCAAGGCACAAAACATTGATGGAGATCTTTGAAAAATATTCGATTCTATACAAATATGTATTTTTCTCTCCATGTTCCGTTGTTATTAGGGATGTCAAAGTGGGAAGAAGATCATCAATTTGGTATGGGAAATGTGAATAGCATAACAGGTGGTTCTCGTACAAATATTATGAACAACACTCTTGTGCACGTTGGAGAATCAAATATTGGTGAAACAGTTCTGCCTAAAATTATTGGTAATAAAGTTACCATTATTTATGGTGTTGTGTTGCATGGGTGTTCTATTGAGGATGAGGCATTTGTAGGCATGGGTGCGACTCTACTTAACAGGGTTGTCTTGGAGAAAAATGCTATGGCTGTCATAGGAAGTGTTACTGTTTTTGTTCATGTAGTGGCTCTTTTCTTCGTCTCTACGGGCCTCATATTGAGGATTTACATTTCCATCATTAGTCTCCCATTTATCTTGTTATATCCTATATGTTATTAACACTAGAAACATCCTATCAATTTTATCTTACCGATGATGTTCGCCAAGACCCTTGGTTTTGTTGTACGCTTGTGTTTTTCTTTGATTAGCAGAATGATAACTACCATAGTGATTGTTTTAAGTCTTACTACATACATACAAATAAGGAATTGGCCATTTAGACCATGTGGAGACAGGGCTTTCCATGGAGCACATGCAATCTGTGTTGCAAAGATATTCGCCACTGAACATATATACAAAAGGCTATGAGGTGTAAAATTGTTTTGAATCATTTGTCAAATGATCCTCAAAGCCATATCTACTAATTATGTAGCAACTTACTGGAGGCTAGAGGATACATAGAGTTTGGAGGAAAATTGGCATCCCCTCATCAGTCACCTACGACGAGGTCACATCATTTCTTTGGTGACATTTTTGTTAGTGTGTTTGTTTTTATTATATGTGGTGTTGTTTTTTGTGTTCAATTAATTTTCAATAAAAAATGCAGACCATTTTCCGGATTGGTACCTCCTAAATGAAGGACACTGTAAGGAGAAAAATTAGTAAATTAGCTCTTGGATCTTGTGTAAAGGGTTTGTGGAAATTTGAGAAACCACCGAAGTTTACAGTTGAGACATTAGGTCACCTCAAGGTTCATGGTGAACCTGCAATCAGAAAACTGTAGGGGTTCATGGTAATCCATGGAAACTGAAAACCATCGAGACGTTCTCAGGGAAATGTACTGAAGTCACTTCCATGTTTTTGGTAATCCTACAAGGAAAACCCAAGGTGTCACCAATACCAAGAAGCCACAAACATGGCATGCCACCTCAAAGGTGAGCAAGCTTCAAAGAAAGTGTATTAAATTTTTACTACTTTTTGAATAAGTGTGGGCACTATATGAAAATATGATCTCTATTATAAACAATGTAATAAGGGGGAATATTATCATAAACTAATAATATGTATTACATTGAGATGGTTATGCAGACCTATCTCAGTAGTTGTGCAGTTACTCAACCATTACTCCCTCCTTGCATTTATATGCATCTTTGATGTGAATTATATCATTTAGATCACTTCTACATTTTTCATCATGTGTTGTCACGAACATCCTAAATAATATTTCAAACCCTAGTCATGTTTTGAAACCCTTTAAGCATTCTAGATAAGTACAACATATCATCAACAGAGGTAGGAGAAGTCGCAGTGTCAAGTAAGCCATTTCATGATTAGCCATTTTATTCAGAAAATGAAAGAATATCTCAGTACAACTAATATGAACGAGGAATTTTGTATTACATTTTCTTTATATAGTGCAAAAGAAACTGCTAGATCCTTACATAGATTAATTAATCATTCAATGTACATGTGCTTTGGGATATGTATATACATCAAATGCCTACCATCGAAGAAATAAGTAGCACGTATTTTTCTCACCAACCAAAAGAAAAATGAATTAGTGTGTGTTATTTAAAAAAATTCTTGAGAATGCATAACTGATTTGACAATTTATAACATGTAAATGTAGATAGACAGACAAATATGGTCACAAAAATGATATTCTTCAGTATAGAGTTGTATTGTTGATTGTTAGATTGTTGTTTTCAATGTCGGTTTTTTCTCAAGAACGCCGCTTTGACCTCGATAAAAAATTGTATGCTACTCTTATTTCTTGATTGCAAATGAAAACAAAAATAAACTGTAAAGACTAGATAATGGGAACAAAGTGCATAGTTTGAAAATTTCACCGAAAACAAGTTACGGTTCTTATATTAAATTAGGAGTTTCACTTGAGGCTGAAGTAACATGGGATGGGATGTAAATCCAATGTTTCTAATGATTCTTGAATTGTATTACTATGTAGTAGGTGATAGAAAAATATTAGTATACACATATAGCTACATGTTTTAGAGCTGGAGAGGAAGTAATTTTGAGATGCAAGCCCCTCTTTTTTATTTTTACTTGTAAATATATTCAAATATTTGGATAATTGTTTGTAATTCTCAAATGTAATTTCAAGAGATGCATGCAAGTCTATCAATTAGAGATCTCATAAGACTACAATAAATCTAATAACGAGATTTGAACATAAGGGACATTAACTCTTGACAAATAGTCTCTGCTAATACTTTAGCTTTTATATCTTAGAAAGGAAAATCCTATTTGACTCAATAATAACAAGGTATGAGGAGTCTATTTTCTATTGGGAAAAAGAGAAAACATATTTTTTTGATGATGAAAAAATGAAAACAGGCAATATATACAAGAAAGAAACAATTTAAGGATGAAGGAATTGTCACACAATAGGAGGAACGAATATGCCAAGAAGACATAATTGACTAGGTTGGATTACAAATAAAAATGCATGAATTATGTTAACAATCCCCCCTTATTACATTATTTTTACAAATGTGCCCCCGAAATAGTTCAAACTTCACCTTTCCAAGAGATTTGGTGAGTATATCTGCTATTAGAGAACTTGTTGGGTAGTATTGGAGTTGGAATGTGGTGGTTCAAGACTTTTCTCAGATGTAATGACATTTAACCTCAATGTGCTTTGTTCTCTCATGAAAAAATGGATTCTTCACAAGATTCAACACACCTTGATTGTCACAAAGAAAGATGGGTGTATTTTCTTCAGGAATGCCCATATTACCCAAAATTAGATGTAACCAAATCACTTCGCACTCAACTCTTCACGCGAAATGACACTATGCCTCAATGAATGAAATAGCAACAACAATTTTCTTCTTGATAATCTATGATACAATTCCAATCCCGAGATGAAAAATATAAATTAAATTTTATTTCCTATCATCAATAGATCTAGCATAGTTTTAGTTTGTATATCCCTGCAAGATGAAATAAGAGTTCTTCTGATACTCCAAACCGTAATCAACTATACCTCAGACATATCTCAAAATATGATTCACTTGTACCGAAACAAATTTCTTCATATCCTACATGAATCTAGAAATATAGCTCACATCAAAGAAAAGGTCTAGTTTAGTATAAGTCAAGTAAATGAGACTCCCAATAAGCAATTTGTAGTGAGTAGCATCTATTTGAGGTGAATCCTAAAATCTATAAAATTGGAAAACCTTTTTCAATTAGAGTGTACATAGGTTTACAATCAGACATACCATACTTTTCAAGGAGTTTCTTTTTGTATTTCATCTGGTAGATAAAAATATGATTCTTCTTCTACCATATCTCCAAGCAAAGACAATAATCAAGTAGCCCAGAATCTATCATGTTAAAGTATTTTTTCAAATAATTCTTAACATATTTGACAAGATTGTTTGAACTCCATTTGATCGCAAGATCATCCACAAACAAAACCAAAATGAAAATATTTGTTCCTATCTTTTTGATATACATATTTGAATTAGAGGGGCTACAAGTGAATCTATGTTTCAATAGGTGATCATCTATTTTAATGTACCATGCCTTAGGTGTTTGTTTAAGTCCATATAGAGACTTAATTAGATGACATACCTTATGAGGATGTTTTTCATTGATAAATCCTTCTGGATATGTCATGTATACTTCTTCTTTGACATCACCTTTCAAGAAAGCACATTTTTCATGTCCATCTCCTAAATTTTCCATCCTTTTTGTGTTGTCCATGCATATACAACTATGATGGTTTTGATATTTATGGTGGGTGCAAAAGTCTCCTCATATTCAATTACTTCATTTTGATCATATCGCTTTGCAACAAGTTGTGATTTATACTTTTTGATATATGCATCTTCCCTGTATTTAGTTTTGAAAATCCAATTACATCCATTAGATTTCTTTACTGCAAGAAGATCGAAAATTCCCATGTCCGATTCTGAATTAAGGAGTCATATTATACATATGTGTCCTTCATCCACTCTAGTTGACTAAGTTCCTCATGAAGTTTATCAAGTTAAGTGTTATCAACCAATAAACTCATGAGTGTGAGATTTACCTCATTTCTCATATGTTATTCTCATTCTAACTCTTGATGAAGTATCTAGAAGAGAGTTAAAGTTGGAGTCCCTCATAGTGTTTTGGATCCACTTGGGATGTTGATCTTGTTGTTGATTGGTTAAGAAAATATTGAAATAAATAGATTCCTAATACTACTTATGTAATATAGCTCGATATATGCAATGAAGTACATAAATTGAACCAAGACAAAATAAGCTAGGAATTACGAAACCCTATTTGCAAAGAGGAGATAGAAAGACTTAGCTGATTCATAAATAATCTTGGGTTGTGTCAAAGTCATAAAGTGTTGAACAGAAGGAGATAAGTTATGCACAAACTCTAAAAAAAATTATTTTACCCGAAAAATGATGAATTACGCATGAAAGAATGAACTTCTCCTCCTATGAAGTGTATGCAAAATGATGTAGTCCCTTTCCCTTGTGTGGATGCTAGATGGATGTTTGAATGCAACCTTAGGTAGTGATAAACAATGCTTAGTACATGGTCCCTTTATTATGGTCACATAACTTCATATTTATATGATTCCCTTACTTGAATTTCGTTATTAACCTTGAAAAGGATGACTACTAAAAAGATAAGATGCCCAAATGACTTGAAATGACCCAATAGATGTGAGAAAATTAGAAAGAGGTCATGGATGCCCAGAGGGGCATGGGGGGTGCCCAGCATTGGTGTCTTGGCTAGGTGCTTGTGTTTAGAATGAAAAATGATGAAGTATGAAAAGACATACTAGGAAAGCAGGAGTGTAAGAACACATGTTGAAATATAAGGAAACAAAAGAGGCTAAATACATGGGTTCAATTAATAATTTTCTTACTTATCATTCATATGAATAGTAGGATGTGATCAGGACTTAATAGATACCCAAAGTGTGGGATTTAGTGTCTACATTTTCCTCTAGTTTATGTTATTGAGTGAATGCTTGATGACATAAAGTAAATAATATGTACGTGCTTGATAACCATGTGGATCGATGGCAAAAATTGTGGAGTGATAAAAAAATGTGAAGCAATGGAAACTAGAGAAGAAGAAGTAAAAAATAAGTGATGATGATGACCCTAGGACATGATTGTATGTATAGATGTAACATTATGTCTATTGTTGATGTCATTTGATGTTGTGATGATGATGATGTGAGTAATCACTTCCCCTATGAAAATATCTGCAAAAGATAAGAATGAACAAGTAGTCAAATACATGTATATATGATTAAAATGTGTAATAATGTGTCAGAAGTATGTAAAAAAAAGGAAAAAGGAACATGTGCACCTGATCCATGATGAGTGAAAGAGATAGAAAGGAATCCTAAATATGATTTCGAAGAACAAGGTTTTTAGCAAATCTCTTATCAGTTGTGTTGAATCTAAGTTTTTGGGAGATCTCCGTGCCAAGAACGGAATAAGCGTAGGGACTAAAATTCCTATGGCATCCTACAAACTTTAATTACTTCCCAAAATTTGAAAACCAATTTAGATGGTGCTTAAAAATCTGATCCCATTTTGAACAATATTGATCTAATGCGAAAGTAGAAAATCAAGTGTAGTGTTTGCATGTTCGAGTGTTGAAGATTTGTTCTATCCTATAAAATCCATTGTGTAAACTGCTAAAAAATTGTGTTGAAATGGGAAAATATTGTGTAATTTCCCCCTAGTCACAAGCATCTAAGAAGGATCAAGGGCACCCCAGGCACTACTATCCGATTCTTGGTGTTGGTCACTTTTTTGTGCTAATAACCTAAGTCAAGGATCTAGGCCATTACTAAGACTAAATACTATATTGTACTGGTACTAGAAATGTAATTATAAAATATTGTATGACAACCCCCCATAATGTGGGTTTCATGCAGGATTTTTTAGGATTATGCGGCCCAAAAAAGGACCTACCACTGAACTGAAATTGATTCCATGCAAGGGGAGGGAGTGGTTCTTGGTAGAAACCAAGGCATATAGAAGAAAAGTGGCCTAGAAAAAAAGTGTTAGTGAAAACAAGAAAAATATGCATGTAAATTATAAGATGTCAGCTATCGGACAAGAATAAAATTTGTAAGCTAACACATAAGAATCAAAGTATGCAAGAATACAATGTAAATGACAAAAAATGGGTGGAAAACATTGAACATCAGTCACGATGTCACAAAAAAATTGAGATCGAAGGTGGCCAAAAGCATAAATGACAAAACATGACATAGGGGAAAATACCATAAGAAATGGCATACAAGGACAAATAGTAGCACACAACTATGGTAGTAAATAGACCTACAAATGAAATGCTACATATGGAGCACCCATTAACATGTTAGAAATATAGAAATTATGTTAAAGCATGTATAATCTAATATAGTATTGTGCTATGAAAAATGAAATAATAACACGTGTAGTGTGTACGAAAGTAGATGCCCCTAAGATCCGCTACGGGACTGGGTAATAGGTATTGTGGCCAAGTGCTTATGCTATGTGTATCGATTAGTATGAAATTTGCACCCAGAAATTGAATGAAATTGAATGCATATACGTATATAGAAAGATAATCACATACAATATATTTGTATAGTATGTGTAATAAAGTGTATATAAAAGCATAAGTAAGAAATAGTAAATGCGACCAAGATATGCCATATGTTGTAGATGAGACATAATGGAATGCAGATTAAATGATAGGAGCATCATGTCCCCCAAGAAAATGTGGATGAGTATGCATGTGATGAGGCTCATTTATAAACTCCCCTTAATTAGTTGAGAACGAAACGTAGAACAAGAGTGCGTCATCGTAAAATGGTTTTTAATCTACACTAGAAAGATGTGATCATGAAATCACATAGCATAGAGAGTGTGTGAGTGAGTAGGTGATTGTGGTGAGGATCATTTTAGATGGAAACCCTTAACATTTGAGTATGAAATGTGTAACTAGAGTGCACCATAGGGTAATGAACATAACGTGTAAAAGTATATGCAAGAAAGATACGACGTGAATGCGCTAAGTGTGAAATGTGTAGTATGTATTATGTGATGAATGTGTGATGTGTGAATTGTGCAGTGTGTGAGTTTCATGTGTATATTATGCCCTTAACATTAAGCACAAGAGTGCATCATCAAGAAATAACAATAAAAGAGTGTATTAAGAAGTGTAATCTACGTGTGAGAGACTAGAAGCGAAGTGTGATACACTTGTGAATACTAGAAGGTGGGAAAAGGAATCATAATGCCCCAAGTGTATGACTATGAATAAGATCATGTAATATCATCTCAGATGTCATCATTTTCATGGTCAAAGCCAAATGGATAAGCGTCAAAGACTTGATAAGAAATAGTATCTGGTTGATCACGTAAGAATCCATTACTGCGAAGGTTGTACATGTCTATTGCATATTATTCATCAGTGAAAGTAGGTCATGGACATCCATGTCCATACCAATGAGTAATATTTTGTGAATAACCAAGAAATGATTCTTTGGAAATGAAAACATGGACAAATGTTATAGGAATTGAGATGTTAGTATGATCAGGATTTAAGGTGCACCCAATATAGTTAAGCCAAGATTGACCAAGTGTCAATGGAAAAACTTGTGAAGTACGTTTAATAAATACTGAAAGATAGAATACACGTAGACCATAAGTAGTAGTTATGTGAACATATTCATGATAAAGATGAGGATAGTTAGGAAGATAGATGAAATCATCTAACGTGAATCTGAGCCGATCTAGGCCCGTTATGTGTGCATATAGTATCAGAGAAAGTGGGATCAAATGGAATATGTTCCCAATAAGAATCATTCATGAAGAGTGTACATGTAAAAGGAGAACATGCTAACGGTTGTTGCACATGAGAAAATGAAGCAGATATAACAATGTACGATGTTTAGATAGGTCCCCGATAAAGTACCATAATAGTAGTAGGATAGGGGATTATGAAGCAGATGGAATAACGTTTAATGTGAAAATAGTTCCCTCGAGTGGGGGGTAAATTTTTTGGATAATGTTCAGGTCATATAATAGTAGAAAAAAATAGAAATATGTAATGTAGTGTTACGATCTATGTTGCAATATTGAATGGTTTACTATTAGCAAGAATCTCATATTCAAATCCCTCATGTAAGAATCTAACACATCGATGGACTTTGTAAGACACTTATTTCATTCGATGAAGCCATGACCTACCAAGTAAGTAATTATATGAAAGTATCTGATCAACAAAAAAATGGAACTTGAATAATCTCTGGTCCATCTATGAGTGACAAGGTGAAAGTTCCTAAGCATGGACGCATAGTAAAATATTATGCTCAAATAGAGAGAGATGTTGGGTTAAGATTAGCTACAGAATGGTCTATATCCTAAACAAAAAATAGAGGAAAAAGGTTGAACTTAGATCCAGTGTCGACTAAAATGTGCTTGATGTAACTCCTGCTAAAAACAATCCACTTGAGACCTAAGAAACAACCTAGGAGTAGTTACGAAAATTATGGAATAATTTTTTTTGTTTAAAAGAGTTTACAACCAGGTTACAAGGCAACAACTATCACTAACAAGTTCCATAACAATTCTAGTCCACTAGAACATACTTTTCTTTTATTAACAATTATTAGAGGTCACAAGGTCCAAAATTTAGGGTTTTATGGTTCAATTAAGGTTCAGAAGGTAATTCCTCGCCATACCCACTCTCTAACAGGATTAAATATTAGACTTTATTTTTCTCAAAATTAGCACACAAAAAATTTCCCTAAATCATTCCCATTGGATAGGATATTTCCTCTCCTTTCCATTGATATAAAGAAGTCCTCCTAACTCCTCATATTTCTCAACTTATGGGCCGATGGGCCTTGTGGTGGAAATTTTCCCCAAGAGCGGGCCTACGGGCCCAGTGGTGAAAATTTGCCCAAAGGGGCGGGTTGGCGGGCCGCAGGGAGACTTTTGGAAAAATTCCCACACGGGAAAAAAAAAAACACATTTGCGCCCACCCTCCCACAGGTCTGCAAGTCCACAAGGGATACATGGCACTCCCTAAGGCAGCGCGGGGAAAAACAGGGTGGCAAGAGACATTTTGAAAATTCTCTCGCATGGGGCGAGGAGCCAATTTTGTGCCCATGCTCCCGTGAGTCCATAGGGGACACACGGCATCACCTAAGCTAGCATGGGGAAAGTGGCGTGGTGGGGATAAAATTCGCTTAAACACCCCGGAGGGATAAGAGGATAACAAGGACCTGTGCCTCCGTCGACACCACGCGATGCCACGTGGCAGCTTTGGATTGGCCGTGGGCCAGTGGGACGGCGGGGAAAACTTGGAAAAAATTTCCCAAAATTTTCCAGAATGCAAAAAAGGCAAAAGGATCCCACTCTACCGCCGACACCTCATGATGCCATGTGGCATCACCTTATTGGTTGCGGGCCAGCGGGGAAAACTTGGAAAGTTTTCCCAAAATTTTTCAGAAGAGCTAAGCTTAAAAAGGGGTCCAGCCCCTCCACCAACACCTCATGGTGCCATTTAGAAAGCCTTTGATTGTCTATGTTTCAGTGAGGTGGTGGGGAAAAGTAGTCCCAAACATTTTCCGAAGTGTTTAAGGGAAAAATTCGGGCCCGCAGGCCCGCAAAGGAAATTTTTCCTAAATTTGTATTTGTTCATGCCAAGTTAAGGAAAAACTTCAGAAGGCCATAAATTTTGATAAAGAAATCTCGTGTTTGGGAAAATGAGGACTTTCTAGAAATCTCTCAACATCCTCTTTACTCAAAAATCATTAAATTTTGAGTTTTGAGAAATATTTAACAAGTCAATTTCAAGAAAATGATCTCTGAAGGCTTTTACAGTGTAAATTGGTAAAAATTAACTTATAAAAATTGTTCAATTTGATCTTCTTCCTCTCTACAACATGTCAAATAGGCATGGAGAATTTTTCTTAGGTGGTATTTAGGATAAGTTGCGAGGGTTAGATCTATTTCAGATTGAGGTTCCAATTTGAAATTTTACAACATTAGACAACAAAATGATTGTGAAATGACAGTTGAACAGTTCAAGTCGATTTTACCCAGTTTTCTGAAGATATTTCTTTTAATTGTATTATTGTCTAGATTGAACTCATATATATCCTCATTATGTTCAATTTTAATATTTCATTTATTATTTCTTTGATTGTAGGTTCAGAACTGTTCATTTATGATTAAGTAAGTTGCCAGATTTTACGTGAAGCATACAAATCAGAGGTCAACATATTTTTAAAGAATCGATGGTTCTGATTTTCATCTTGCCTAGCAAATGAAATTCATTTCTCAATTCAGTTTTAATACAGGGTTTCATTCGATTCAAATCAAACTGATTCTAAAGACAAAAATGTACAATTCTTATTCTTATCAATTCATGCACATTCCATAAAGACAGAGTACTAGATTTCCTTCATACATGCATTTCTTTCTTTCAAACAGAGATTTAAATTACATTTCAAAAAACAGATTTAATACCACAGTAATAACTTCTTGAGTAAAGTTAGATACATCAATTTATTGAGTTCCAATGACACAACTTTGTAACAACTCCTTCATTTATAATGATCAAATTGAACTTGCAAGATATAATCTTTCACATTCTTTCATTCAAACAATAGAGATACAGATTTTATCTCTTTTCACATTTCGACTTTACAACTTTCATGATCAATACACAACATCTTTCCATTACAAAACATATTACAAGTTCATCCAATTCTAAGTGGGAAGAAGGTTATACAATAATAATTTAACTCAACAATGGTACTGTCAAAACTATCTTCTTTTCCTCTGCTCCAGAGACAGCAACATGTGTATTTCATCATTCTTTTAATTTTGATCACAAAAAGAGACAGGGGAAAGGAAACGCTCTCCACCTAACCAAGACATCCAATGAAGAGGAGAAACCATCCTTATTCATTGGCCCCCAATCCCCAACCACAATGTAATAAGAATATGTGATCTCAACTCATGACAACAACAGGCTTCCACATCACAAGAACATCTTTCAAGCATGCACATTTTCATCAATAAAACACAGTCCAAAACAAGACATGTAGTTTACAACTACATTAAAGACATGAAACAAAATTATTGAGGCTTCATCCATGCAAGGCCAAAGGAGTAGAGAAACTATTAGGGAATGCTACTTGTGCCTCCCAAAGGGGAAATGGGTATCACCACTAAGAACAACCCGCCAATATATGATATATATATATATATATATATATATATATATATATATAATTTCAAACCCGGTAACATGTCCTTATGCATCCCCCAAAGTAAACCTTATTGCTCACATTTCCTTATGCCTCCCCAACCTCTTATGGCACCCCATAACGAGTAAATAAATGCAATTTATATCGTTTGTACAAGGTGGAACCCTAATCCCCACGCCCTCCACCCTTATACTTCCCTAAAACACACTTGTGCCTCCCAAAAAAAAACCCCATAGTTTTCTCCTACACCATTCCTAGGCCATCTACCCAACAATCCCACAAACATGCCAAAACATTCACAACCATAACATTCAACCATTTACATATACAATAAAATAAAGAAAGAGAAGCATTTCAAGAGCCAAGATCCTACCTCTCCATGAGTGGATTTTGTTCTAAGTTCCAAAATAGACAAGCTTTACTCCCAATGCAAAAAATCCAAATATCAAGTTAAGCACAAACATGCAACAATCTTCCAAAAAAATCTTCTTCTGAAGGCAATAACTCTCCAAAACACCCAAGGCAAGTCCGTCCCAAGAATCTAGTCTTAAAAATCAAGCAATGTAAAACAAGGAAAGTAATTAAGAATTTTATAGAAGAGGGAAGGGAAGAGGATGATGGTGGGTCCATGTAGGATTTCACATCATACATCCTCAACTCCGAACCCCTAAAGTCAACTTCATTCTCCAAATGCATAATAAATAGGTGGGCGAATAATATGACAAGTTTACTTTCACGCTCAAATCCAAGTCCACACCCCATAAGGAACTGAAATTAAATTATGTAAGAAAAGTGTAATTAAAACCTACAACTTTACCTTCTCAAAAAATGCATTTAAAATGTATAAATCTCAACTCTCCAACCGTAGGTATAGTTTGGTAATGTAAATTTAAGAGGTATGGGATGAGTTTAACTTGTCCCACAAGCCTCCAAAATAAGCCTCCAAGGACAAATTCCGAATTTGCAGGAAGGTGGAGTGTTTCAAACTCAAAAGTTAACTTACACATCAGTTACAACATCTCTTACAAAACTTTAATTCAAGGCCAACAATTCTATTAATTACTTTTTTATTACATATTTTAATTAATTAACTTAACAACATGATTACTCACAATATTAGATACCACATTTAATGAATAATGAAAGGGGTAAAAGCACCACAAAATAAACAAATTCAAACATTAAACAAAAGGGACCAAAATAAAATAGAATACATAAAACCCCTTGGTCACAACTAAAGGTGATTCCCCCCCCCCCCCATCCCTAATGGGACATCACAAACACGCACAAACAAATACTAGTTGCCATGGTAACCTTGTTGAATTCATCTAGAATTCTAATGTGGTTGGTCTCCAATCCCCCGATGTTTGTTGTGATATTTTAACCTGCAAAACAAAAATACCTCCTTTAGCCTTATGGCCATATCAGAACATCCAAAATAATATAACTATAATTAAATTCCCAAAATCATTTAGATATATGAACCACAACAACATCAAAGCAATCTAACAATATCATTTATAGTTTTATCAACAACTATATTATCATCCAATAATTTTCCATTTCTAGGTCTACTCACAATATCCATATATCACAAGTCCAAACAACATCCATTATATAACCATGTCAAATAGTATATCATCATCAACATATATGAACGTGCCTCTAATAATCATCATGCATCATATAATAAATCAAAGTCAATAAAAATCCATGATCTAACATCTAACATCATACTATAATCACAAGTCTATAATCATGTCCATAATATATTAAAAAATATCATGATTAGTATCAAAAAGGTGTCAAAGGGAAGTGGGTACTACACTTGATGTCATTTCTTAAACTTGATACATACTTCAACTATAGACAGTGAGGATCTAATTATCATATACAACTTCATTTTTCAGCTATAGCCTAAGGAAAATCCTAATCTACTGAGAATATGCATTGACAAATGAATGGATCAAAGGGCATCTAGATGATTAGTGGTAGGAATATGAGCCAGGAACGAATAAGATAAGTTCATCATTAGTGCGGCAGTCAACTTATTGGCTTGCGAGATATCAGAAATAACGATAGCCATGATGAGAGGATTCCATGGCACATGACATGAGTATAATTATAAGGATCCTAAGAATTTTCAAATGATGTAGGTTCACCAAATGAATAAGAACATTTTGAAATAAATATATTCCTAAAACTACTTATGTAATAGGTTGTAAGAAATATGTATACAATAAGTACATAAATCTGACCCAAAAGTAAATAAGCTAGAATTAATATTGAAACCCTAGTTGTAAAGGGGAGATAAAAAGACTTTAGTTATTTGCAAACAGTTAACTATGGGTTATGATCATAGTGACATACTGATGATCAGAGAGGGAGATAACTGTCCATACTAAAATCTAGGAAAATTGCATAACCACTTGATCTCCCTGGGGTGGGTATCCTCAGGATGGGCTAAAGGGATACCTGTGGGCGCTACAAACTAGTCTCCAGGAACCTATGTACTGACTCAAAACATTATAAAACCACCTTCAAATGGTTACCGCATAGGTGTTCACTTTTCCTTAACTATTTGATCACTTGTGTGTCGCACTAAGTTCATGCGTTTGTCTCTTGCTAACCTGTAATAAATAGATATGATCTTACAAAACCCTCAAGAGTGCATCAAATCCCAAAAAGAAAAGAATGCAAAGGAGGAGTCACACTATCCTCAGATATCAAACAAATTATCTTATGAACTGAGTCATTGCACAAAAATTTCAGATCCAATGTAGCTCCATGTTCGGTGTGTGCAGAATATTTTTCCGTAGATGGCTCTTGTGCATGTGTCACACTTGATAGTGAGAACAAGTATCTAAATATAGAAGATGTAAGTTGATGTGTGGATGGAGTATAATGAACCTCCTCTCCTATTAAGTGTATATAAAAATGATGAATTCCATTTCCCATTGTGATGGATGCTATAATGGATGCTTTGAATTGCTCTTGATAATAGCGTTTGGATGCAACCTTAGTGCAGTGATAGCTAATGTTTAGTGCTCATGGTCTTTTATCATGGTCACAGAAATTTATATTTATATGATTCCATTGCTTGAAATTTGTTATTAACACTTGAAAATTCCAAATAACAAAAAGTTAAGATGCCCAAACAACTAGAAATGGACCAAAATATGTGAGAAAAATACAAAGAGGTCAGGTGGAGCCTAGAGGGGACAAGGGACGGCCTGAAACTAGCATCCTTGCCTGGTTGCATTTGTGTCTCAGAATAAGTAGAAACTGTCAAAGGATGAAGAGGTCAAATTGGGTAAGAATGTGTGTAAGACCAAAAGTGGCAATAGAAATTCAAGAAAAGATGGTGAACGACATGGGTCAATTAGTACTTTTTCTTACTTAGGAATTATATGAATAGTAGAATGTCGATTAGGACTAGATAGATACCCACAGTACATGATTTTTTGTCTACACCGATGTGAAGAGTTATTTTCCAAATTACCAAGATCAAAAACAATTCTCCTTGCAACACATATTTCTTTTGTGAATAATCCTCATACTCATCATCTGATTGTGAGATAAATCTATGAGAGGAGGTTGGTACTGACTCTTTTTCATGTGTAAATGATTCAAATGATGACTTGTCAAAAACCTCATCTCTACTCTCATATATATTCTTTATGTAAGGATCCATGAGATGATATGTTTTTGAGGTAGAAATATACCCAAAAAATATACACTGGAATGTTTTTGCATTGATCATTTTCCCAAATAGCACCATTCTTGAGAAGATATCACATCTAGCTATGGTCATTCAAAAAATTTCAAGTGGCATCCTCGTAAAAAGATGCAGAAAGGACATGTCGCGGTCTTGCCAGAAGATGAATCAAATGAGGAAGTACTAGAGTCATAATATTGTGGTGCATAGGAAGATGATGTTGCTTTAGTATCCTAAATATTTCAGCCATCACATAATGTTTGGTTGATTGACTATTGCACTAGCAAGCACATGACAGGCGATAAAAAAGTTGTTTCTTTCATTTATTGACTAACCCACTAGAGATGGGGTTTGAATTTCAGACAATAAGGAGTATGTTACAGAAGAAATAGGAAATATCACCATTCCTCTCAGGATGAGAATATGTACTCTCACAAAGGTGCTCTATGTTTTGGTCTTAACAACAAATATCTTATATGTCTCTTAGCTACTGAATCACAAGCTCAAGGTGGAGTTCATGATCTAGAAAGAAAATCAAATAATTTTTGATCTCACGTAAATGTATGATAGTTACTAGATATTTTTAAAAGGATCATTTATTTGCATTAGATGTAATTTATTCCTCTAGAATTGCTTTATCTACCTCCATGGTTAATTCTAATACAATCTGGCATTATCAATATGGGAACCTTTCTGTTGGCTCCCTCTATCATCTCAATTCTAAGAAGATGGTACGATTACTTCCTCCACTCTCTTATTTATTTCCTATTTGTTATATATGTCTAGCGGGAAAAAAAAATCTGGATTTGTTTGTGTCGAGTACCTTTCATGCCAAGAACCATCTTGATTTCGTGCATACCTATCTTTTATAACCCTTTTTTTCTTCATTTCTAGGATTCCAGTACTTCCATTTGTTGATTAATGACTGTTATCACATGACATGGGTGTTCTTTCTCCTAAAGAAGAGTGAAACATTTGCTAATTTTCATATCTTCTATAAGCAAGCATTTTAGAAGACCGGGAAACCGCTTCTTGTCCTCCGCTCAGATCAAGGGGAGAATTCACATAAAAGAAATTATTGGAATTCTTGAATGATCATGAAATCACACAACACTTGAATACCCCCTATACTGCCCAACAGAATGGAATTACACACCATCACAATTGGACTATCATGGAGATGGCTTGTTGCATGCTTTCCATTGTGAATTTGGAGAACAAATTTTGGGAAAAGGCAATAAAAATAATTGTATATCTTCTTAATGAGGCACCTACAAATATCTTGTAGTACAAGACATAAAAAAAAGGTGTGGAGTAATCATAAGCCTTCGATACCCCATTTGAGAGTGTTTGGTTTTTAAACATATATGCATGTCCCAACTAAGAAGAGGAAAAAGATTGTATTTATTGATGGATGGATGTTGGTTTCTAAAATAAATTCATTGATAATAATATTAGCTCTTTGGATTTTTTTTAAGTTTAATGGTACTTACAAGAGATTCGGAGTCAAACTTTGCACTTAAATTATCTGATATATAATTATTTTTCACATGCCACATAATTTTTGGGAGTGGAATGGTATAATTAGAAACATTTGAATTAGAGAAAATATCAGGTAACAAATTGAAAACTAACTAAATATATAAATAATTCACAACCATACATAGATCTTAAAGGCTCGTGAAAAGCTTGATGCCTTCTTCACATGGCCCTTCTTCCCAATCCCATGGAAATTTCATCATCCCAATTATTATTTTTTCTTCCCAAAAATATTTGTTTAGTTGCTCTTGTTTGCAGGAAATGAACACCAGAAGATTTAATCTTATTTATTCAACGTGGAGACAAAATTATATAAATGATATCTGTCATTTATAACCAAGTGGTTGTGTACAACAAGGTAGGTCAGTTTAGTAACTAACACCTATGTACCATATAAATACTATATTAATTTATGCTAGTACTCCCCCCTTACTACATTTTTTTAAAAATATACCCTCCAAAAAACTCAAATTTGATGTTACCAAGATATTTAGTGAGTATATCAACTAATTGAGAATCTATTGGGTAGCACTGGAGTTTCATGTGGTGGTTCAATAATTGTTCTCAAATGTAATGACATTAGACTTCAATGTGCTTGGTTCTTTCATGGAAAATAGGATTCTTCTCAAGCTTCAACACACCATGATTGTTGCAATGAATGATAGGTGGATTTTCATGAAGAATGTCCATATCAGTAAGAATCTAACGAAACCAAATTACTTCACACATAGATCCTCATGCATGTTGTCCACTCAAAATTCCCCTACACTTAAGAAACTGAAAATTTAAAATTTTGAGTTTAAGTGTCTTTTCTCTGTTGTACTAATAATGTGAAATGCCAAAGAAATTGAGAAATCTACGTTTTTGGTTCATTTTGTGTGTTTTTCGGGCATGTCAGACATTTTTGTCCCGCATGTCCCAAGTTCAATTGGGCCCTCTGTTCCCCGATCGGCCGGTTCACCCGAAGTCTGTTCTTTTCGGGCCCATCGGAACTTTTTATCCCAAATGTACCAAGTTCGCCTAGACCAATTGTTCCATTTTCACCCGAATCGGCCGAGCCGCGTACTTCGCGCTTTCGCGTCCCAAATGTCCCAAGTTCGCCTGGACCAATTGTTCCATTTTTTACCGGATCGGCCGAGCCGTGTACTTCACGTATTTTTGTCCCGCGTGTTCCAAGATCATTTGTGCATCTTTTCCCCGCTTCGCCCGAATTGGCCGAGTCGCGTACTTCGCGCTTTCACGTCCCATATGTCCCAGGTTCATTTGTGCGTCTTTTTCCCACTTTGCCCGAATCGGTTGGGCCGCATACTTCACACTTTCGTGTCCCACATGTCCCAAATGAACCAAAGTGCTATTTGTGCTAATTTTTCCCGCTCTATCCGAATACCTTACTTTTCAAATTAGAAGGTATGTATTAAATGCACATTCATTACCTTTCTCTCTCCTAAACAGCTATATAACGAGTGAACCCCCTATGCATTTTGCATAATTCTTTCATGCTATCTTTTGCTCGAACCTTTGCAATCTAAATTCCTGCACACGTATCCATTTTTCTCTACAATTCCTTCCCAAGTCTAGCTTGCAGCTTTGCCCCCCGAATTACTACCAACATGAAGATCAAATTTCAGGTGCAAGAACAAATCTTACCACTAGAGTCTGCCATTCCTGATATCGGGGACAATAAAGTTCACCATCTTGGCTTTAGTGATTTTTGGTTGAGGATAACAGACGCAAACCCTACTCCAATGGCATAGATGATTCATGACAGCCGGTTGGATTTTGCTGGTGGTTTCCCAATCTCTGTGCAATGTACAGATACAGTGCTTTCATGCGGAGCTCATTTCAACCCTGATTCGAGTGAATTGACCAATATACACGTGGCAGAGACATAGCCGAGGCATTGAAGAGATTCAAGTAGTGGATTTTGAAGTCAGTGGGTCCCTCCCAGTCATAAGCACCTGTCTTCTTCTCCTTATTCCTCTCTTCTCTTCCTATTCTTTTTCTTGGATTTATTGTAATTAGTTGAGGTATTGCGATTGGAAATCCTTAACAAAACTTTATTTAGAAGAAGTAGTTACTAAGCGTAACTGAATTGTAAACTATATAATGGCCTCTCCTCGCCATTTTGAAAGGGGAAGAACTTGGCTTATTTTCTGAAAGTGTAAATAAATCATAAAGAAATCAATACAGAAGGGCTTTTCATTCTTCGTCTATCTGATCTCTGCTATCCCTAAGCTTTTCATTTAATCTTGTTAAGATCATTTGTCTATATTATATTAAGAAGCTTTGTATTCTTGCAGATGTTATTGATAGAACTTTGTGTCTTTCAAATTTCATCTTGTTAGTATGATACAAATGATCTTGTATCAATTCACTGTACCTTCACATGCATAAAGAATTACTCTGTCATCTATAATTCTAAACGGTGCCGTTTTGCTCGTTCTCGTTTTCTCACTCCTCAGTCCTTTTGTAATTGATGATCCTTATAGAAAACACTTTCGTAAATATCCAAGTTCCACAAGAAAATCATGTTTTGTATATGTGTAAATAAGTTCATTTCTGAATAAGGGAACCTCTCCCATTAAAGAGAAGGGACTTCTTGTCCCCCGACTGTTGCTCTTTGTAAAGTCCTATTTGATGACCAACAGTTTTTGGTGACTCCGCTGGGGAAATCATATTCCAGTTCTATAATTTTTGATCATCCTTTGGTCTGGCGACTCCGCATTTTACTCGAGGGAGAAGGGCCCTTGGTATTGAAGATTCTCAGTTTCAACTTTTGGAGCAGCAGGGTTTTCCTTTCCCTTCAACAAGAAATAGAAATACTCGTTCGAAAAGCACTCCACCTATTCAAGATAGAATCCCTACGGGTGGTATTCCTTCAGAGTCAATCAGTCCTAATGTTTGAGCTTTGATTCTTGCTGGTGTTGCAGTTCCTGTTCAAGCCATTTTTCCAAGAATGGCAATACCACTGCCCTGGGGTCATCATGTCGGGCCCCTTGCCCTTCTTCAGCCTTTGCACGAGTTACCCAGAGGTAACCGAAAGAACTTCCATAAATTCAAAGGCGATGGTAAAGTGCATCCTGATGAACACATGACAGCCTTCATAGTTACATGCGGAGTTCTGGGAGTTGAACATGAAGATGTCTCCATAAGACTTTTCGTTGAGACTTTACAAGATAATGTTGTTGATTGGTTCTATCACCTTCCAGCCGATGCTATCACCAGCTGGGACACAATGAGAACTAGGTTTGAAAACTGGTTCAAACCAGTAGAAGACGTGCATGCCTTGCTAGCACAAATCTCTCAAATAAAGAAGGATTCACAGGAACCCATGAGAGAATTTGTGGCCCGATTCAACAGGTTGATTAACAGAATTCCACCAAATACTCGACCTGTAGATCAAATTCAAAACTGTTTTTTCCTAAATGCTCAATCGCCTGAAGTTAGCTATGCACTAAGAAGGGCTAGTCTCGCAACATTGGCTGAAGATCAAACTCTTGATGTTAGTGTCGAAGATGATTTAATCATGTCAGGGAAGTTGAGGAGAGACCCTTCTAAATCTAAATCTGCTTCTTCCTCCTCTTCCACCCATGGACCTAATACTAATCCATTGGTACAAAAACTTTCAAATGATCTCATTGCCATTAAGAAACAATTGGCTCAACATGCTCCCTATGCAGATGTTCCAAGGAGGAATTTTCAGCCCAGAAATCATTTTCCTGCTGCTCAAACAAGGCTAGCGCTTGAAGGACCTCCTATTAAACTTCCCGTCAATACAACCTGTGAAGTTGAGGAACCTGAAGATGAAGAGGTTAATGAAGATTGTGAGGAATTTGTTGAAGAGGTTGATGATGAAGCAGATGAACTTGAGGGATCTCGAGTTAATTTCTTCACCACTGAGGGCATTGATGATGAGGATGATTATGATGAAATAGTAGCAGACATGAATAGCAAATCATACGCTGTCATGACTCGAGAGTAGAAAAATCAGAGGGAGAAAGTGATGTAGCCCACCAAGAATTCTAAAGAACAGCTGACAACTATCCCCGTAATTGCAAAAAGAGGATCTCCTATCCCCGTTTCATCTACACCAAAGGTGAGTCCTGTCAATTCTGCTACTAAATTTACTTATTTTTCCCATAAAGTTGATAAACCTAAGATTTCAAATGATGATAGCCCGTCCACTTCTAGGTCTTTTGATATTATTGATCACCTAAAAAAGGCTAAGGTTCAAATCTCAGAAGCTGAGTATTATCAAACCCATCCCAAGGCTTTTGCTAAAATGATTCACTTTGTCAATTCCCATTCTAAAACTACCTCTGAAGGTATTTTACCCACTCCTTCTTCTGCACCACAACCTAATTTGATAGCTGTTGTCACCTCACCCAGTGACAAAATCAAACCATTCTATGTGACACTTCTTATAGCTGGTCATAGGCTCAGCAATTGCATCATAGACTCAAGAGCAGCAGACAATGTGATGCCTGCTAAAGTAGCTCATGCCTTAGGTTTGACTCTCACACACACTTATGGATCTTTTTATTCTATGGAGAGTAAGGAAGTGCCCTTGGTCGGAAGGATTAAAGATGCACAAGTGGCTTTTGCTGCTTTGCCTGAGAAGAAAGTTTTGGCTACTATCTTAGTAGCAGATATTCCTCCTTCATACGGGATGTTGTTAAGTAGGAACTTCTGTAAGGATGTGGGTGGAGAAATTCAAATGGATTGGTCACATGCACTCGTACCTATTAATGGGCGAATGAAGAAGTTGTTGCCTGAGAAGTAGTCTAAGTATATTGTACAAAAAATGGATGATCCTAAAGCACAAATACTCTATGAGGATATGGGGCATGGTAACTACATGATTATGTCTCCTGAAGAAATCCAACTCCCCAAAGTGTCACCTAAAGATCCTAATGGTGTTTGGATTTTAGAGTTTGATGGAAGTTGTTCCTCAGCTAGTTCTGGAGCTGGTGTCATATTGGTGTCGCCCGAAGGAAGCCTTCATCCTTTCTCATTCAAGTTGCAGTTTGAAAATACCAATAATACAGCAGAGTATGAGGCTCTCATTCTTGGACTATAGGTGGCAAAAGAGCAAGGTGTGAAGAATCTTCTAGCTCGTGGAGATGCAAAATTGATTGTAAAGCAAGTTAGAAACCTCTTCCAGGTGAAAAATGGAAGGTTGAAACATTACAGGAATCAGGTGTGGGATTCCATTGAATTTCTTGATGCTTTCTCCATCGAAGCAATACCTAGGGAGAAGAATACAAGGGCTGATTCACTAGCAGTCTCTGGGTCACTGCTTATACCTCATCCTGAATTTTCCCAATATAAGTTCACCATTGAGATGATTCATCGACCTAGTGTACCTGATAATACAAGTAACTGGCAAGTTTTCAATGATGATCAACACTTTCTTTCTTAGAACTCAAGGATAATTTTGAACAACTATACTTTGAAGGAAGTGATAACTTGCCTCGTGAAAGTGTTCCCTTTGACAACGCAGCTACCCAAGGAGAAGAAACGAATCAAGATGGATGCATTAAACTCAAGGGAAACAAGATTCCTAAAGGATTGGTGAGTTTAGAGGAACTATTTGATAAACACGACAGGTATGTAAAGTCTAGAGCTTCTACTGGACCTCAACAATCAGCTGAGTATGACAAAATTAATATTGGGATTTCTACTGACCCTAAGCTCGTGAACATTGGAAAATGTTGCACAGCAGATGAGAGGAAGAAAGCAATTGATCTTTTAAAGAGGTATAAGGATGTTCTTTCCTACTCTTATGAGGATTTAAAATCTTTCCAACCGAAAGAGATGCAACATTTTATTCCTCCCAAACCTGGGATCAAGCCTTTTGAACAGAATTAGAGGCAATACAATCCTAAAATAGCTGACACCATTTTTCAAGAAATACAGAAGTTGTTGAAAGCCAGGTTCAGAGATTTCTAGGTTGGAGAAACTGTTTTGTTGTGGGATAAAAGGCATGAACCTCGTGGCAGCCATGGCAAGTTTGATTCCCTTTGGCTCAGACCTTTCAAGATCAGGCACTTCGCTGGTAAAAATTCTTTTTACCTTGATTATATGGATGGTTCTTCTCTCCCACTTCCTTATAGTGGGCAGTACTTGAAATTGTTCAAGTCATAGGTGATTAGGGAGTCCTTTGTATATTTTGTACAGTGTTTTGTTTTTCTTTCCCTTTTGGTGTGTTGTCCTCTGTATTGGTTTGGTTTTTGACTCCGTTTCCCAATGGATAAGGTACTGGTCTACTTCCCTGATTTTGTCTAAGTTCTTACCTTGTCTCATTCCTTGAATTTATGCCAAGTCATCCCCAAAAGGAGCTAGCTGTTGTCCACTAAAAATTTCCCCTGCTCTTAAGAAAGTGAAAATTTAAAAATTTGAGTTTAAGTGTCTTTTCTCTGTTGTACTAATAATGTGAAATGCCAAAGAAATTGAGAAATATGCGTTTTTGGGTCATTTTGTGTGTTTTTCGGGCCTGTCGGACATTTTTGTCCCGCGTTGTCCCAAGTTCAATTGGGCCCTCTGTTCCCCGATCGGCCGGTTCACCCGAAGTCTGTTCTTTTTGGGCCCGTCGGAACTTTTTGTTCCCAAATGTCCCAAGTTCACCCGGACCAATTGTTCCATTTTCGTCCTAATTCGGCCGAGCCGCGTACTTCACGTACTTTTACGTCCCGTGTGTTCCAAGAGAATTTGTGCGTACCAATTTTTCCTATTTTCACCTGAATCAGTCCTAGCCGCGTACTTCGCGTACTTTCGCATCCCACATGTCCCAAATGAACCAAGTGCCATTCGTGCTAATCTTTTCCCCGCTCTACGCTCGAATATCTTGCTTATTCAATTTGGTAGGTATGTATTAAATACGCATTCATTACGCTTTCTCTCTCCTAAACGGCTATATAACGAGCGAACCCCCTATGCGTTTTGCACACTGCTTTCCTGCTATCTTTTTCTCGAACCTTTACAATCTAAATTCCTGCGTGCGTATCCATTTTCCTCGTGCAATTCGCTTCCCAAGTCTAGCTTGCAGCTTCACCCTCCGAATTACTACCAACATGAAGATCAAATTTTAGGGGCAAGAACAAATCTCACCACTATAGTCTGTCGTTCCCGATATCAGGGATAGTGAAGTTCGCCATCTTGACTTTAGTGTATTTTTGGTCGAAGATGACAGACGCAAACCCTACGCCAATGGCACAGATGATTCATGACAGCGGTTTGGCTATATCGTTGAGTGGAACCCCAATCTCTGTGCAATGTGCAGATACAATGCTTTCATGCGGAGCTCATTCTCGAACCCTGATTCGAGCGAATTGACGGGGGAGCTCATTGCCAAACTTGCATGCTGCCGCCATTGGGCACTGCACTGCAGGATTCCAGAAATGGATAATGCCATAGTCTAGTCTCCCAGAATCAAGCACAGGCCCTGAATTCAATACAAGACAGTGACAGACTACAAGACTTCGGGAGAATTGAAGAATAGTTGGCAAGAAGGGAGAGGCTTTCAAAACACTAGTTGTATCCTGCCTTTCAAAGATATCGGGGACATTGTCATAGTTCAGGATCTTGAAACTTCTGGGTGATGTCTCTCTCCCTACAAGAAATCAACAGACTCAATTCAGAGCTTTTGTTAAAGGCAAATATGATTCAAGGAAAGCGGTTTGGCATTTCCAAAGAGAAAATGAAGTGAGATCTGCTCTCTTCAATCTGTTATTGCAATGAAGTAAATAAAGACTATCATACTCATGTCGGAGTTTGATAAGGAAATGGAGAAGTGCCTCAGATTTTGGACCCAATCTACAGCCAACACGTCAGTCCCACGTGGCAGAGACATAGCCGAGGCGTTGAAGAGATTCAGGCAGCGGATTTTGAAGTCAGTGGGTCCCTCCCAATCATAAGCACCTGTCTTCTTCTCCTTATTCCTCTCTTCTCTTCCAATTCTTTTTCTCAGTATTTATTGTAATTATTTGAGGTATTGCGATTGGCAATCCTTAACTAATATTTAATTAAAAGAAGTAGTTACCAAGCAGTAACTGAATTGTAAACTATATAATGGCCTCTCCTCGCCATTTTGAAAGGAGGAAGAACTTGGCTTATTTTCTGAAAGTGTAAATAAATCATAAAGAAATCAATACAGAAGGGCTTTTCATTCTTCGTCTATCTGATCTCTTTTATCTCTAAGCTTTTCATTTAATCTTGTTAAGATTCATTTGTCTATATTATATTAAGAAGCTTTATATTCTTGCAAATTTTATTGATAGAACTTTGTGTCTTTCAAATTTCATCTTATTAGTATGATACAAATGATCTTGTTTCAATTCACTGTACCTTCGCATGCATAAAGAATTACTCTGTCATCTATAATTCTAAATGTGTTGCCTTTCTACTCGTTCTCGTTTTCTCATTCCTCAGTCCTTTTGTAATTGATGATCCTTATAGAAAACACTTTCGTAAATATCCAAGTTCCACAAGAAAATCATGTTTTGTATATGTGTAAATAGGTTCATTTATGAATAAGGGAACCTCTCCCATTAAAGAGGAGGGACTTCTTGTCCCCTGACTGTTGCTCTTCATGAAGTCCTATTTGACGACCAACAATGCACAACGATATTCTACCTCAATGGATGAGAAGGAAACAATTATTTTCTTCTTACTAATCCACAAGAACATTCATATCCAAGATGAGCAACATATCATGTGATTCACTTCCTATGATCAACAGATCCAACATCAGTTCAGGTCAGTATATCCCTGAAACAATTACTGATAGTTCTTCTAATATTCCATACAATAGTCTATTGGTACCCAAATTTATTCTCCCTCAAAATCCGAGAAACATCATAGGTTTGGCAGGCACCTCAGAGACAAGTTGAACATGTAGAGTGTTGTTTTGTAGCCGGGGATAAAATGCAGCTTGCTCTTTGTCACTCAGATGTGGAGAAATGTGCAGCGCCCTCAAGATGATTTCAACCTATCCTCACTATTTTATGGTTGTACCTTTCAACCAAGGTAAGAGGACCTATTTTGTAACCTCTATGTATGTGAAGAATGCTGGTAGATATCCTTCCTTTTGAACAAATTTTATAGAGAAAACCTTGAAGAAAATATGATCAATGCACACCAAATCTGACTCTCACAAGTTATCACTTCCAAATTACGGAGATATTTTCAAAACAAGGTTCAAAGGTTACTAAAGACATTTGGAAACCTGATTGTTTCTGCATGTTTTGGTAATAGAAACTATGCATTTGTATACACATAGGACAAAAAGGGGTAGTACATGGGTAAGATTGGATGTTTTTAAATGGATTTTTTGGTGGGAGGTGAGGCAGAGATGAACTTGATTCACCATATCCTTGAGAGATTTTACAAAATGGAAGAGCTTAAACAACATAGAATGCTCACAGAATAGCTAAAATGTTTCTTTAACCAAAATATGTACTTCAATGGAGGCCCATCTTAGCACTTTTTCATACAATCTATCATTAGGATTCTAGACATGAAAGCTCGACGTAGAAAACCCAACTAAAGCATTATCAAGATCTAAGCCCAATCATGCCTGAGGTACACCTTAGAGGCTTACAGACAATATCTGTCAATCAAATGCTAGGAGTCAAATTGATTTTAAATTCGTTTATTTCACTCCCAGATGAAAGCTCTTCTGAGAAATGAAATTGCATATGCCACTAAACTGTCACAAGGATTGAGACCTATGTGTGATTGAGACAGATTTCAATACAAGATTACAACAGGAACAAGAAAAACTAATTATGCAGACATTCAGAAATAAAACAAATGCAAATTTTTGCTTAAGATGACGCAGATTAACTTTAGTTTGATTAAATTTATCAGTAGGGGGGGAAAGTTTCTAGAACAATCTCAAGGTCTTGTCAATGGCTGTACACTCGCAGCCACCTTGTACACGATCAAATTCAATACAAAAGAGATTTACAGACCTTCTTCTGATGATGGCTTCTCACAAAAAAGGATGGGCTCTATCAAAGCTTTTTCTCATTTAGAAAAATTAGTCCCGACCTCTAACACTCCAAAAATTTGCATGACAATATTTATGCCCTTTATAATACTTCATTTACACCAAACCCTTTTTCCCCCCAAAAAATCCAGAGATATTGAGTGCCACCAGTTACTTTCCATGATCACGATCACGATTCCCAGAATCAGATCTGCGATAAAAATTCACAAGGTGTGTAGATGGACAAATCTCTTTGAATGTCTCCCAGCATTCAACTCCTTCACTCTGGAAAATCACTCTTCCTTCTATATGCACCAACCACTTCCTGACCTCTAATCTCTCAAATCTAGTTCCTTGCGTGATCGAGAGAAAGAAAAACATGAAAATCAGATCGAAGCCCGATAGTCAGATCACGTTTTAATGGTAGAAAGGCATCTCCATATCTCCCCCACCAAACTTAGGATATCAAAATTAACTGTTCCTCTCTATTTGGCGTGTAGGAGAATACCAAGAAATGATTATGAAGACGTAAAAATGCACATCCCTAGGAGCTTTTCAGTAAAAATGGGGGAAAATCATATTTAGATGCACAAAGTTGTCGTTGATCTCTCCTTTGAATTTAGGATCATCCACGTGGGAGATATTCAATTTAAAACGGTCTTCGAGGGTTCCGTTTTGACCTTTTTCATCAACTTTTGGAAAAAATGGAATGCAAAAATCCATGATTTACTTCGCACCCCTTCACGCTCTTGAGAAAATGAGCCTGACACGTGTCCTAAGGTGGGTCCCAAATGGAACCGTGGCCGTAAAATTCTACTATTTCACCTTCTTTTTTGGAAAAAGGTAAATTTTTGCAAGTTTTCCCCGCAGCTCCACCCTTCTCGCTTTTAGTTTCCAATGTGGGTCCCAGTGGAACCACTGTTTCCTTTTATCACTTTTAACTCCTTTCTCCCCCAAAAGGAAAATTTTCTAAATTTACCCCTGAGAGTCTGCATGCCTCCATCATTGACTTTGAAACAAACTTTGACTTGATCCTTTGTCAGGGCTTGCGGGCCATTTTTGATGATTTTAACCCT
Source organism: Taxus chinensis (assembly GCA_019776745.2). Lineage (NCBI taxonomy): Eukaryota > Viridiplantae > Streptophyta > Pinopsida > Cupressales > Taxaceae > Taxus > Taxus chinensis. Next base: position 766,950,663 of record CM034153.1, read on the forward strand.
TTTGAGATATCAAGAGGCAAAAATTCTAAGTTGCCCCTGATGGTCTCGCTTCCTCTGTCCTTCTTGACTTTTCAAATTGCCATGCGTCACCATGGCGCATCTTGAGATGGTCCCCAAAAAATAGAGACCCTAATGAGCACTGGCTCACCATGTGTCTTAGGCCTTTTAGGAAGTTTCTTAAAAAACTAACGAAAGAAGACCCGGCAGAAACCTCCACGTGTTTTTATGGCGCAACTTCAAGAACCTTATAAGGCTTCAATATGATTTAGCAGGGGCGCGCTTCCATTTTAGAATTTTTACTCCATTTTTGCAAAAGGGAAAAATATCCAACTTGCCACTAAAGGCCCACATCTCCGTCTTTAACTTTTCCAAAAGTCCTTCTGCGGGGTCAAAATAAGACTTTTTTCCCCACCGCTTAAATTTTGCTTTAACCAAAGCCTGTTGGGGCTGCAGGGTGGGTTCAATCTTTTTGCCAAAGTAGTCCAAAAAAAAAGTTTAGAAACAAACCCGCCATGCCTGATCCAATTAGAAGAAGCCACGTAAGTACCAAAAGAACCAATCAGAATTGAGCGGAGCTACGGGACCAAATTTGCCCTTTTCCAAAAAAATCACAAAGCAACAAGTTAAAAAATTTACCCGCCATCCCCTGACCAATCAAAATAATCCACGTGACCACCAAATGACGAGGAATAGTTTTTACAGGAAAAATACACCTACCAGACCATCAAAAACACATAAATTCATCATTCATGCCAAGAATCTGATTTTTCGCTAAGGATGAATTTTTTTGAAACAAAACCAAGTGAATTATGGTTCCAAGCATCTTTCGACCATGGATTTGGATTTTCAAAGGAATAAAAATATAAATTGATCCTTCTCGAGCTTCCATGGTCAAGGAAAAATAGGAAAAATGGCAGAGCCTGTGGATTTTGAAGAAAACAGAGGAAAATCAAGGTAAAATGGTGCGAGATCAAGATGAGCACCAGTTCATAATCAATTATACCTTAGACATATCTAATAAAATTCTTCATTGTTACCCAGTGACATTTATTTTGTTCTTACATGAATCTAAAAAGATAGATGACAATAAATTATAGGTATGGTATGGTATAGATAAAATAAATGAGACTCCCAACATGTTACCTGTAGTGAGTAGCATCTACTTGAGGTGATTCCTAGAATTGAGAGAGTTTCAAAACTTTCTCCATTAGAGTGGACACAGATTTACAATCAGACATCCCATACTTTTCTAGGAGTGTCTTTGCATATTTCATTTAAGATATAAAAATGTGATGTTTCTTCTTCCATATCTCCAATCTAAGGAAGTAGTGAAGTAAACCCAAATTTTTCATGTTGAGGTATTTTTTCAAATCATTCTTAACATCTTCAATGAGATTTTATGGGCTCGCTATGATCACAAGATCATCCAAATACAAAACAAGAATCGCAATATTTTTTTTTATCTTGTTAATATAAAAATTTGAATTTGAAGGGGTACAGGTGAATCCATGTTACAATAGATGATCATTTATTTTAATTTACCCATGCCTTGGGTCAGGGAAAAGTTTAACGTCAAATATTCGTAATTAGGAAAATAGTAAGAATTCTGGATGACTATGTTATGGTCCATGTTTCACCCAAAAATTCCAAAAATAGTAATTTTTCTGATGTGAATAGCCAACAGATCTCTAATCTTGACATCTATTTTTAATAGATTGCCATGTAATGGACATGATGATATTTCAAACCATTCTTTGATATCAAATTATTCTATAGAACCTTTGGTCTCAATCGCTTACTTTTAGGGATAAAATTTTGAAATTTGATTAAATTCACCACACACAGACACACACATGCATAGATCTAGATTCCAGAGACTAATCCAAAAAAAAATTGTTTGTCTTCTCCAATTTACAAATTTGTGTAGTAGAAAAGGATTCATCATTTTACTTAAAAAAATTAAAAAATTAAGGTCTTGTTGGCTATAGCATTATAGTTTACATCCTACAATAAATTAGTGCAGGTAAGTTTATTTAGTATTCATTCAATTTTAAAAAAAAAATTCTATCATGTGCCATATTTCTTTATCTACTTTTGTAATTTAGGATGTTAGCAATGTTATACTATTTTAAAATATGTCATTTTTAAAATTTTATGGTACGTGTTATCTATTTTTACCACCCCCTGGTAAAATAGACAACTTGGTAGGATGGGTTTGAGCACTGGACAATGATTCATGGAGCAATCTAAAATGATACAACTGAGATTTCAAGTTTGGGAAGAATTGCAAGTGATTCAGGGATGTTTCGAAGGTCTTGAGGCAATCCATCAGAAGTAGGCTTTCGGGCCTTAAGGAGTGTGTAGAGTGAAAGAGTACCTGAGATTCAACGAAAGATTATGATAGATGTGTCAGGTAATATAAATCAAACAAAGTTCCTATGGAATTCATTTTCCATGCCCTACATGGTGGAAAACACGAGACATCTTGAATCATCATACACTTCCACATGCAGTTCATTCTTGTGGCGCACCACTAGAATCCTGAAAAATAACGATCCATTTCGAGGTGATAAAGTCAAAATTGGATTTAATGGGTTTTTTTCATGTGAAATCACCCAAAATTCATCCAGGAGCTCAAAATATTGCCTTCGTAAGTTGGTCTCCTGAGGTTGGTCGGGTAGGTTGGTCGGGTCACATTTTTCAAGGCGTACGGATATTTTTAGACACCTATCCCACCCCTATCATTTATAGGACACACAATTTGGTCGGGTCACATAGGTTAGATGATACAGTAGGTTGGTCGGGTCACATTTTCTCACGCGTACGAACAATTTTAAACACCCATTACACCCCTCTCATTATCACTACACACAGGTTGGTCAGGTCACCCAGGTTGGTCAGGTCACATTTTTCTACATATACGGACATTTTTAGATTCCCCTTGCACCCCTCTCATTTACATGACACAGAGGTTGATCGGGTCTCCCAGGTTAGACAGTACAACGAGGTTGGTCGTGTCAAATTTTTCGATGCATGCAGATAGTTTTAGATGTCCATCGCACCCCTCTCATTTGCAAGACGGGTCACTCATATTGGATGGTATGGCCAGGTTGGTCGGGTCACATGGTTGGATAGGTACCGAGGTTGGTCGGCGATCACAAAAATGTACAGCTCACATAGTTGGATGACGTCCAACCCCCAGGGTTGGATGGTCGAATTCAAGAAACACATGGTTAGATGGGTCACCAGGTTGGACATGTCACATTGTTGAGCGTCTCACGAGTCCTAGGCTAGGCACAGGTAGATGGGCAAAAGACAGATCAACAACTGGATTTAATGTGGTATGGCGCCCATGTCTTCATCTGACAGAAGCATCCTCGGGAAGAGAATTTGTATGGGTGCCCATACCTCTTTAATGAGGGTTGGTGAGACATTGCTTAAATATTGTAAAATCTTCCTTATTTAAAGGGGAGACATTCTTGGAGCTGGGGAAACTCTTGAAAAACTTTCCCTCAACTTCATTTGAGTTTTAAGCCTTCTCCTGCACCTGACAAGCGTATTTATGCCTCTGAGCATTAATGTAATGGTATGTGCACCTTATAGAGCAATAAAATTGTGTTTTTCTAGTGTTTCTCAGTGCCTCTCCCTTTCATGTTTGTTTTCTATGCATGTATTTCACATTTTCAGGTGTAAGATGTTGTGTTTCATACAGTGCAGATGGAAGATGGAGTTTTGGTCTATGTAACTACTGCTCTGACCTCACCCATATCTATTTTGTTTTTCCTCTTCTTCCTCCCTCAGTAGAGTACCTCACCCCTTTTACTAGTGTTAGCACCTCGTTAGTGTAGGATTTCCCTTTTCATGCACTTTCTCTCTCCCTATCTCCTTGAAATTGTTAGGATAGGTGTAGTTAGGCATCTTTTCTGCATTAGGAGTAGTTTAGAATTAGGTTTAGGTAGAGGAATTCGGCCTTCTCTGGAGGTCCATCTCAATTTCGCAAGTCTCACAACTTGAGATATGGACCCATGTTATGCATATTGCACTAAATAGCCCATTCACCCTGAGGCCATTTGGGGGGGTGCTATAATTTTGTACTAACAGTACCACCAGTATATGTGCATTGTGCATCCTCTCCAATGTCATTTTTAATATCATGTGACATTGCAATGTCTTATTCAATTTTCATCTCATTGCACCCAACTCAAAAATGGTAACTAAAAATGGAATCTTAGGAAAAAAAAGTGCAAGACCTCATGGTATTAGCATATGAAAAATTACATCTTATTTTATGAAACCATCTACGGAATCCCATTGTTCTCTAATTTTAAAAACACAATAAAGGGATAATGATGGCATTTCAAATGATACTCAAAATGATTTCATTGATGATTTGATGACTGATGCTGTAAATAAAGATGATAATAAAATGCCTCCCCTTAAAGACATCCCATTGAATGAATTTTAAACTGCATCACTGGATGATTTACATTTCTACTCTAGTCTTACGATGTCATTAGAATCACCTTCCCAAATCATCCCAACACTAGATTATAAATGTAAATCATCCAGTGATGCATTTTTAACTTCATTCAATGGGATGTCTTTAAGGTGAGGCATTTCATTGTCGTCATTATTGAGAATTCTAGCCATCAAATCAGCAATAAAATCATTATGAATTTCATTTTGAATGCCATCATTATCCCATGATTGTGCTTGTCATGTTGGAGAAGGATAGGATTCTGTAAACGGTTTCTTAAAATAAGATGCGATTTTACGTATTCCAGTACTAGGAGGTGTTGCACATTCCTTTTTTCCTGAGATTCCCTTTTTATTTTCCATGTTCCTATAAGGACAATTTATGAGTTGGATGCAATGAGATGGAAAAAAATGACATTGAAAAAAATGACATTGGAGATGATGCACAATGCACATTTATTGGTGGCATCGTAAAGTAAAAAATGACATATTTTAAAATATTATAACATTGCTAACATCCTAACTTACAAAACTAGATAAAGTAATGTGACATTGCTAACTAGGTTTTAAATTAGATCAATACTAAATATACTTACCTGTACTAAGTGCTTATATGATGTAAATTGTAACACTGTATCCGGAAATACCTTGATTTATTTGATCTTTTCAAGAAAAATCTTGAATCCTTTTCAACTAAGTCACAAATTCACAAATTGGAAAAGATGAACAAAATGTTTTCTTGATTAGTCTCTAGAATATAGATGTGTGTGTGTGTGTGTGTGTGTGTGTGTGTTGTGAATTTAATCAAATTTTTAAAAAATATCCCTTAAAAGTCGGCGATTGAGACCAAAGGTTCCATAGAATACTTGGCTATCCAAGAATTTTTAAAAATCTCATTCTGTTGATTATGTGGCGATCCATTAAAATAGATGTTAGGATTAGAGATCTGTTGGCTATTTGCATGGGACAAATTACCACTTTTTGGGGAAAATGTGGGCAATGACATAGTCATCAAAATAGCCCAATGCATATTCCAGAATTCCTACTATTCACCTAATTACAAATATTTTCCACAAAATGTTTCCCTAACCCAGGGTATGGTACATTAAAATAGATGATCACCTATTGCATTATGCATTCACCCATAACCCCTAAAATTTAAATTTGTATATTAAAAAGATAGGCACAAAGATTTTCTTTCTTATTTTGTACAAGTATGATCTTGTGATCGCATGGAACTCCGAAAATATCATCAAAGATGTTAAGAATAATCTGAAACAATCCTTCAGCATGAAATATTTGGGGTTACTTCACTAATACCTTGGATTGGAGATATGATAGAAGAAGCATCACATTTTTATCTCCCAGATGAAATATGCCAAGACACTCCTGGAAAAGTATGGGATGTCCAATTGTAAACATGTGTCCAATTCAATGGAGAAAGGTTTACAACTCTCTTGATTCCAAGATTCACCTCAAGTAGATGCTAATCACTACATGTAACTTGTTGGAAGTCTCTTTTACTTGACCTATACGAGACCAGGGATATGCTTTATTGTACGCTATCTCATGTAAGAGCTAAAGAAAAGTCACTGAGTAGAAGTTAAGCATGTTATTAGATACCTCTAAGGTACAGTTGATTATGGTCTAGAATATAAAAAGAAATCTCAGCTCTTCTTAAAAGGATATACCGACTCAGACTATACCCGATCTTTTGATGATAGGAAGCAAACTATGTGATATATTTTTCATCTTGGATCTGGACCTTATCATGGATTAGTAAGAAGAAAACACTTGATTTTATCTCAATCATTAAGGTAGAATATCTTTTTGCATGAGGATATATGTGAGAAGTAATTTGGTTACGTCACATTCTTGTTGGTATGAACATTCCTAAAGAAAATATGTTGCCATATTTCATTAACTATTCACCTTCCTCCACACGTTTTTTGACCATACATATGTCAAGATGTTCGTTGGGAGTCCTTCTACATCGAAAACACATGTATATATATACATTTATGATCAATGAATAATTATCCAATGTAATTTAATATTCTTCATTTCATATCGTTGGTATCAGATCTTTAAGAGACCAACGTCCTGTGTGCAGCAATTCAAGTTTTTTTCTCCTTACAAAAATCTTCGTGGAGTATTCTACCAGCGACCTGTAGTCTATTGCTTAGAGTATAAAAGCATGGCACTTTAAAAAACGTCCAGATAGAAAATTGCGTCATACCTGGGTGGTTAACACTGTTAGCAACCTGTTTTTTTTCATTTGGTATATACATTATCTTTTGTGTGGTCTTTGACGTGAATTGGAGGAGAAAATAAAGGCAATTTTAAATTTATTTTGATAGCTACCAGTTCTACCTATTTTTTTCTTGTTGGCGCAGAACTACAGATTTTGATGCTCTTTGGCGTGACTTGCAAATAAAACCTTATTTTGGCATTTTTAGAAGATCCAACTTAGATAAAGGAAACAATTTTCCTACTTTGGATGTTTTTTAGTTTACTAACGTGGTAAATCAAGAATTCCTTTGGCATTTTTTTTCTTCCTTTTAATTTCTTGAGCATGTAGATTAAGAATTCTATTATGGCACAAAAAACCTGTCATTAATTCTTGTGTGGTAATTGTTTTCCTATCTCTTTGTGTAGTGAAGGAGGACCGCTTGAACAATGACCTATATACTATTCGAACTATAAAGACCAAGGAGGTAGAGACGTAGAGCACCAAGGAGACATGCGATCCCTATTGAAGTGAAACAAGACCTCGTTGTAACTAGCGACTAGCGTGGTAGCATCTAGAAATAAACATGGGAGAAACACATGAAAACCAAACGACCTGTGACACAGAATACCAAATGAATGTGTAACGAAAATCTTGCAACGACCTCCAAAAGGAGAGACTTGACGTGCAAAGGCATATTTTGAAATAATTCAAATATGCTTCAAAAGGAGAAAACACGGGATTACAACCCCAACTTCATCAATTCCACTATAAGAACGTGAGAAACCAGTCAACAAGTTAAAGCATGTGATCCCGTGCAGCAAACTGAGAGCATGAAAATCATGCTCGGAGAAGCTAGAGGTACTACAAGCAACCATAGGGATGTGCATCTTTTGAGAGACTAAAGTCACGCCTAAGAGAGTGCCAGTTTCTTCTTTGATTGTTTAAAAGTCTCCAAAACTTGCAAATTTGAGGACATAATGCATAAAAGACTACATGCCTTAGTATTGTTTGGTGTACGGTACTAGACAGAAATTTTTTGTCAATATCGATGAAGCCTATAATGCAAATGAAAAATGTAAGATAGAATGCCCACAGGAGCATCTGCATCAAATTGCACGAGCATATCAAGCTCATCTCTTCATCTACAACTCAGGAAACGAGAGCACATCCAGTCGTAGTGATTCAAATAAATTTAGACAAAGTACTCGCCATAAGAAGCATAAAGGATGCGTTGTGACTCAACAAGATGATGAATCAAAGAAGATTTACCAGAATTAGAATCAGAAGAAGGTGATGTTTCGGGTTACCTATTTAAAAATAATGAACTAAGGGGGGAATGTTAGCATATATCATTAACTATTCACCTTCCTCCACACATCTATTGACCTTTCATTTGTTTGGTTGTCCCTTGGATTCCTTCTACTGGAACACGTGTATATATACATCTATGATCAATGAATAACTATCCAATGTAATTTAATATTCTTCATTTCATATCAAAATGCACCTATCATTCAATTTGATAATAAGGGTGTGTTGAATCTTGTGAAGAATGCAATTTTCCATGAAAGAACGAAACACATTGAAGTCCAATTTCATTACATTTGAGAACAAGTCTTGAACGACCACATCTATCTCTAGTACTACCCAAGATATTCTCAGGTAGCTGATATACTCAATAAATCTCTTGGCAAGGTAATGTTTGTGTTGTTTTGGGGGCAAAGTTGTAAAAACAATGTAATAAGGGGTTATTTTAGCATAAACTAATACATTGTGTATATGCTACATAGGTGTCAGTTACTAAACTGACCTGCCTTGTTGTATAAAATTGTGTAGTTATAATTGACATATATCTTGTATATATTTTCCTATTAGCGTTGAATAAATATCATTAATTCTTCTGGTGTTCATTACCTGCAAACAAGAAAAATAATAGTTGGGATGATGGAACCACCATGGGATTGGGAAGAAAGGCCATGAGAAGAATGCATCAAGATTTTCACGAGCCTTTAAGATCTATATATGGTTGTGAATAAAAAAAATTTAATTAGTTTTCAATTGTTTATTTGATATTTTCTCTAATTCCAATGTTTACAATTATACCATTCCACTCCCAAAAATTATCTGACAGGCAGGAAATAATTAAAGATCAGAAAATTTAAGTGCAAATTTTTACTCCTATTCTCTTGTAATTATCATTAAACTTGCAAAAACATTCCAAAACATTTAATGCACTTTCTTTGTAGCCTTCTCACCATTGAGGTGGCATGCCACGTTTATGGCTTCTTGGTCTCGGTGACACCTTTGGGTTTCCCTCTAGGATTACCAAAAACCTAGAAGTGATGACTTGAGTACATTTCCCTGAGAACACCTCAGTGGTTTCCAGTTTCCATGGATTACCATGAACCCCTACGTTTTTGTGACTGCATGTTCACCATGAACCTGGAGGTGACTCAATTTCTCAATTGTACACTTCCGTGGTTTTTTGAATTTCCAAAAACCCTTTACACAAGGTCCAAGAGCTACTTTAGTATTTTTTCTCCTTATAGTGTCCTTCATCCAGGAGGTACCAACTTGGAAAATAGTCTACATTTTTTTATTGAAAAACAAATTGAACACAACAAAAAAAACACCACGTACAACAAAAACAAACACACTAACAAAAATGTCACCAAATAAATAATGCGACCCCGTCTTAGGTGACTGATGAGAGGATGCCAATTTTCCTCCAAAATCTATGTATCCTCTAGCCTCCAATAAGTTGCTACATAATTAGAAAATATGGATTTGAGGCTCATTTGACAAATGATTCAAACAATTTTACACCTCATAATATTTTGTATATATGTTTAGTGGTGAATATCTTTGCAACACAGATTGCATGTGCTCTATCGAAAGCCCCATCTCCACATGGTCTAAATGGAAAATTCCTTATTTGTACATATGTAGAAACACTTAAAAACCATCACTATGGTAATTATCACTCCGCCAGTAAAAGCACAACAAAAGCGTACAAAAAAACCAAGGGTCGCGTGAACATCATCAGTAAGATAAAATTGATAGGATGTTTCTAGTGGAAATAATATATAGGACATAACAAGATAAATGGGAGAATAATGAGGGAACGAGCTGCTCGATGAGCTTTTCGGTGAGCTGCGGCGAGCTACTCAAGTTGAGCTCCCAGGCGAGGTCCCATGCGACCTCCAAGGACAACTCCTAGGCGAGCTCCTAGTCGCGATGCTAGGAAAACTACCCGTCGAGCTTCTTGGCGAGGTCCTCGATGAGCTCCAAGGCAAGAACTAAAACAATGACACTTCTTATGACAGCCATAACATTTTCTCCAAGACAAACCTGTTAAGTAGAGTCACACCCATGCCTAAAAATGCCTCATCCTCAATAGAACACCCATGCAACACAACACCATGAACAATGGTAACTTTACTACCAATAATTTTAGGCAGAACCGTTTCACCAATATTTGATTCTCCAACATGCACAAGAGTGTTGTTCATAACATTTGTACGAGAATCACCTGTTATGCTATTCACATTTCCCATACCAAATTGATGATCTTCTTCCCACTTTGACATCCCTAATAACAACGGAACATGGAGCGAAAAATACATATTTGTATAGAATCAAATTTTTTCAAAGATCTCCATCAATGTTTTGTGCCTCGATAATTATTCTTCAAAGGCACGATTACCCTGAAGAAGTGATTTGAGGTGATCAATGGCCTACTGTGTAGATGAATTTTCCTAGTGTGCCCTTTTCCATCCAATTGTAATTTCTCCAGAAATACCAGTTATATGTGCCTCAAATGCTTGATGTCAGAACTTGCAGGTTTGTTGAGCTCTCTAGACATGTCCTTATTGGTTTCTCTAACGTCTGTCAATGCTAACAAAAGAAGAACAAGAAAATTTCCAAACACAAATTCCATGAAGTAGGGGTTCCAAGAAGGTCTTCACCCTTTCTATGAACACTCCCATGCTCCCTCTTCCATGCCACTCTGGAACCAATGATAGCACAGGATGAAAAATGTAGAAGTGATCAAAATGATATAATTCACATCAAACATGTATATAAATACACAAAGGGTTTAGAGGTTGAGTAACTGCATAGAACATAATTGGACAACTACCCAGACATGTCCATATAACCACCTCAATGTAATACATATTGTTAGGTTTATGCTAACAGTTAAAAAGGCTTCACAACATGAACGAAAACTAGGGTGTGATAGTGACAGACATTTCCAGGTAAAAGAACCTTCCTAAACATTATAGAACTAGAATCTAAGTAAGTACATGCCTATATAACAGGGTCAAGATGATACAAACAGTCTCATACGGTCCTTCCCGGGGTTAGTTTCCAGCTATAGTTATGTGAATGAAGCATTATCGACTTCATATCTCCCACTTCAAGGAGTGTGTACATCAAGAATTTCCTAGGATCATATGTAATCAACTAAGTAAACTCATTCCCTTGTATATTCTACTTGTATTGTATCTTGTAGACATGAATACACTCTTCTAATATTTTATTATTAATGTTACAAGTTAAATAATCATAGGAATCCCCTATATCTACCCTTACATCCATAGTGTACTTAATTATCTAAACAATTAGATTACTCGGCCTAAAAGGGTGTATTTATAATATTTATTATGATTATATTTATACAGATCTCAATGCTAGTGTTTACAGATTCTATAAAAAAAATTGAATAAGGGTAAATGTTGGTATTTGCAAAGGCCCCAACCCTTTTACAAATAGGAATTTACATATATAAATGCATTCCAATAGGTAATCATGAAACTAATAGAAAACTGACACCACACAGGAAGTAAGGCACCAACTCCATAAACATTAGTCCTAAGACTACACATAAAACAAGTAGCTGAGTTTAATACCACACAAGACCAAGAAAATCAAGGAGAATTGAATTCACAAAGCTCCAACAACCTCTAAATATCATTACAGTTTTTCCTTCATTAACTTGGTTCCATGATTTCATCCTGACATCTTGCTCATTCAATATAGTCAATCCTTGAAAAGCAACACAACTGGGGCTTCTTGATGTCCTTCTGCTAGAAAAGATTCTAGTTTTCTATTTTCAGGGAGGGGAGGAAAACCTAATGGCATCTTCGTAGAGTTGATGGATGGAACACGAGATTTACTTTCTAATCTTACTAGCTCTAGGGGATGACATCTCTAATTTACTTTCTCTATGTTTCGTGATTGAATCAAGAAGCAAGAAGAGTCACCCCTCTTATAAAATTTAACCGTATTAGATTTCTTGGGCACGCACAAACTATTCATAGCCTTTGCATGAGAATACTCAACATTTTCCTTTTCCACCCTTTGGGCGTTTTGACGTGAGGACTGAGGGAGAATGGAATCCTTCCTTCTCCACACCTTTTGTATTTCCTTATTTCCCTTGCGAGAAACTAGATAGTGATCCGATTCGTGAAAAAATAAATAGATAACATATAAATCTTCAAAAACAATAAGTTTCTTCCGAAAATGAAATTTTTGCAAGTAAATTTTGAACACAACTACATAGCGTGTAGTCATGATATCTATATCTAGGCCCACATAAGCTGAAAACCTGAAACATATATCTATCCATGACGGATTTCCACATAATAAAAATCCAACAGAGTAGTCTGTTACAAAGAGTATTTAATTGTAATCCATAACGGCCCAATTTAATAGTATGCAAGGGATGAAAATCAGTAAACAATGTTCCATGTGTTGACTATGAATATAGAATTAGAATGCGCAAAAAAATACAGGTCCCATCATAAGGCTAGAGAAAAAATACAAAGAACCTTCCTGACTTTAAAACCTTACTTTGTCTCCGGATGACACAACTATTTAAGTCTGAGAAAGTGTTGGAGGCCTATTAAGGCATAGGAACTGAATTGAGGTATTTTGCGTATTTTTTATATTATAATATAATTTTACAATATATATTGTATATGCATAGCATACATAAGACTAAATAGAGAATATGTAAATTTGCACTAGCTTAGGAAAGCAATATAAAGACAATAAGTGGAAAAAGTAAGATGAAGGGAGTAGAAGGTATGTAGTCATCTCAAATTGTATAAAAAGATGTAAGCATTCTAAGAAAAGGGTTGGAATTGATCTTTGGTGAGCTCTTTAATGTTAACTAGTCTTTACAATTTCTCATTTTAGAAAATGAGAAAAATACAAGAACCATAACTTATTTTTGGTGAATAGAAAAATTCTATAGTTTGTGCCCTTTAACTAGTCTTTACCTAGATTTTGTGTTTATTTTCCTGACAAATAGTTGCATACAATTTTTTAACCGGGTCAAATCGATGTTCTTGAGAAATTCACGCACATACGTATGACCAATAAAACAATAATATCGTTGGCTTGGCCATATTTGTCTGTGTATCTACGTCTATATTTGTCACGAGGCATTTTGTCAATAAACACAGGCTCATTCATTTTGCATTTGGTCGTCGATGGTAGGCATTTTTGACGGATATACATCACCCAAAGCACATATACATTAATTAATTAATCCATGTGAGAGTCTTAACAGTTAGTTTTACACTCTTATATAAAGCAAATGCAATACACAATTCTTCATTCATTCATATTAGTTGTTGCAGTGAGACGTGTGCTTTCATTTTGTGAAGTACAGAATGGCTATGAAGATTTACTTGACAGTATACATGCCTCTGCTGATGATCATATGTTGTTATACGTCTAATGTGGCTGGAGCGGATCCCGGGTCCCAAACAATCCGGTGCAATCAAAGGTGACGCATGCCTTCGTTCAAGATTTTGGAGTGGCGATTGCCCGCATCGACTATGCAGTGAGCGGACTAAATGCTCCTCACTTTCACCCGAGAGCCTCTGAAATATTTTTGGTATTGCAAGGCAAGCTTCTTGTGGGCTTTGTCGACACTAACAATACCTTGTTCAGCAAAACATTGGAGGAGGGAGACATTTTCGTATTTCCTAAGGCCCTGCCCCATTTCCAGCAGAACGTTGGCAATCAACGTGCAGTGGCCATCGCTACATTTAATAGCCAGTTTCCCGGAGTTCTCACCATCGCCAATTCTCTCTTTAGTGCAAATCCTCCCATCCCCGATTTCCGTTCTCGCCAAGGCCTTCCGCATCACACACAATCTTGTGGATCACATTAAGGCCAAATTCGAGTTCGAGTACGCTAGTATCTTTTAATGTATTACCACGTTGCTACCACCCAGGGATTGATCAGGGATTTTAAATAAAAGTTAGTTTATACTCTTACTTCCATATGATAACTCTTGTTTTTAATATTGTAATGAAGACGTTTGTAACATGAGGTATTTAAAAGAATATATAGGGGAAAAAACGTCTATAACAACGAAATACAATAAATGAATCTAGCATTTTCCATAATATAATACAATTACTCTAAACAAAACAGCAAAAGTTTGTGTAAAAGATGTTTTCTTCGTCATCTCCAAGCATTGGATTGATTGTAATCCCTTCTCTCATGATTTTACATTTTGTATACATGTGTTTAGTAGGGAATTTACAATTATAACATATAACAATTGAAAGTCACTTGCCACTATGCTCTAATGGATGTCACTTTGCCACGATTAGTAAGAGAATATGGGATTGATCTTGTAAATAATTTCTCATTGAACCACAATTCTTATAATTAGGTAAGTGAACCAATTTTTTTGCTTGAATCTAGAGGGATTTTTCCATCAATAACATCCTAATAAGGTATGTTGTCTAATTAAATCTCTTTATGGACTTAGCTTAACACCCAAGACATGGTACATTAAAATAGATGATCGTCTATTGTAGCATGGATTCACCCATATCCCCTCGGATTCAAATATTTATATTAAGAAGGTAGGCACAGATATTTTCATTCTTATTTTTTACGTGGATGATCTTGTTATCGCATGGAGCTTAGACAATTTCATGAAAGGTATAATCACTTATCTGAAGAAATCCTTCGACTTGAAAGCATTTTGGCTACTTAAATATTGCCTTAAATTGAAATTATGGTAGAATAAGAATCACATTTTATATCAAAAATGAAATATGCCAAGAAACTCCTAGAAAAGTATGGAATATCTTATTGTAAACATGTGTCCAATCTAATGGAGAAAGGTTTGCAACTTTCTAGATTCCAGGATTCACCTCAAGTTGATGCTACTCATTACAGGAAGCGTGTTGGGAGTCCCATTTACTCGACTTATACCATAATAGACATATTATTTGTTCTCATCAATATTTCCAGATTCATGTCGGAACCAAAGAAATGTCACTAGGTAGAGCCTAGAAAGTCTTTTTTGAAATATGTCCAAGGTGTACAATTGATTATGGTCTAGAATGTCAGAAGAACTCTCTTTTTTTCTTAGACGGATATACGGACTCGGACTATGTTGGATTTATTGATGATAGGAAATAAACTTCAGGATATGTTTTTCATCTCATATATGGATCTATCTTTTGGATTAGCAAGAAATGAACAGTTATTTCTCTCATCCACTAGGGAAACGTATTGTGCCACATGAGGAGTTGTGTGTGAAATGATTTGGTTACATCACATTTTGGATGATATGGACATTCGTGAAGAAAAGATACTCATCATTCATTGTGACAATAAGAGCGTGTTGAAGCTTGTGAAGAATCTAATTTTCCATGAACAAACAAAGCACATTGAGTTTTAATTTCATTACATTTGAGAACAAGTTTTGAACTGCCACATCTAGCTCTAGTACTGCCCAATAGATTCTCAAGTAGTTGATATATTCACCAAGTCTCTTGGCAAGGTGAAATTTGAGTTGTTTCGGGGGTACATTTGTAAAAATAATGTAATAAGGGGGGAATGCTAGAGTAGTGTATTACATTATTGGGTAGTTTCTTTGCCTTCTTTGTGACGTGTGACCTTTTATGTCCATGCATCTGTTGGCATTTATTGATCTTCTTTACACATTTATATATTATCCTCTATGATCAATGAATAAATAAACATATGGAGTTTTCTCTACCTTGCATTAAAGACACAACCCTTCCATCACCAAGTTGTATCAAAGGTTTTCTACACACTTCAAAAGAAGGTCAAGGAGTGCAAATTGTGGTAGAATGTTTACCTTGAGGTAACTAGTCAAAGGATTAAGATACTGTCGAGAAGAGTTATTAATGGAGGTACGAAAAATGTAGTGAACATATTTATTATGGGTGTATTTAAACATGTTATTGAGTTGATGTGTGTGAGTAATAGGCTTGAAGTGTTAAAACAAGATCTATGAAGGGGTTTTCTTGTACAAGAGTACCAAAGTGAAAATGAAGGTGAAATAAGAGGTACATAATATGTGAGATCCATTGCAAGTGAAGAGTATAGGGAAGAATAAGAATCTATAGATGTTGTACAGGTGCAAATCTTAAGAACCATCTCAAGAATGGGTCAAGCACTGCAAATGTATGTCCCATCATTCTTTGGAATACTAGAGTCAAAATAATTTGTATATTGGCTCACAAGTATGAAAGATTACTTTGAGTTTGAAAATATAAAAAAACCCATAATGCTAGACATCTATTTTTTGTAACATTGTCTTACTGTTTGTTGCACATCTCTTTTTTATAACACACTTAAAAAATAAAAATATGTGAGATGAATGGCTATGAATGACAATATGTGAATCTGGCCAATTCTCTCTTTGTTGCAAATCCTCCCATCCCCAATTCCATTCTCACCAAGGCCTTATGCATCACCCACAATATTGTGGATCACATCAAGTCCAAATTCGAGTTCGAGTACACTAGTATTTTTTAATGTATTACCATGTTGCTACCACGCAAGGATTGATGAGGGATTTTAAATTAAAGTTATTTTATACTCTCATTTCCATATGATAACTCCCTCATATGTTTGTCAATTTTATTTGGTTTTTAATATTATAATGAAGGCATTTACATGAGGCATTTAATGAACATATAGGGAAAAAATGTCTATATTTAAGGTATTTAATTCATTTCATGTGATTAAATATTTTCAGGGTATTTTGTTAAAAAATTCATGTGTCTTTAATACAATTCCACATTTTGTATACATTTGTACAAGAGAACTTTAACTACAACAAACAAATATTATATTCACTTTATATGTCCATGCCTTTCTCAAGATCCCATTAAGACTTTAGAAGGATTATGGAAAGCATTGTAGATTCTAGCTCCATGCTGCCTATTGTGTATGCTGGAAAACTTCCAAGGCCTTTTCAACAAACCCATTTTGTACATATCTCATAATCATTGTAGTCTATGAGACCACATTTCTTCCATGAATTTTTGTTGAATAGTTTGCATGCCTTATGCATACTTCCACATTTTATGTATACAAATCTCTAGAGAACTTGCAACTAAAACATCTGACAAAGTCCCTTCTCAATCATGTCTTAGTTGATTTTCATACCCTAATTCAAGCCTCTTGTTTTCCTACACAAAGGGTTTATGCTAGCAAATATGAACTCATCAGGTTGGAGACTTGTTGATCTTACATTCAAAAATATAATGGCATTGCTTTATCAATATGCTAACTACCCAATTGTTTGTATTTTCTTGGTTCCTTGCCAACACATAGATGGGAAGCTATAGGAACATACCAATTCAAGACAATGAAACTTATACATATAAATTTTGACTAAAAATATAGAAACCAAAAAAATACCTATGTGTAGACATGATGCATATCTAGTACAACAATGATGCAGTCAAGATTGTAAGATAGGAATGACTTAATTAATATGGTGTAATACAATAAATCTCGTGATCTTTAAAATTCTATACAATCATTGAGAAAATATGGGATTGATCTTTAAAATAATTTCTCATTTAACCACACCTCTTATAATTAGGTAAGTGAGCCAAAATTTTTACTTCAATCTAGACATGCAAGTAATCCAAAGATAAATGCAACACCATTATATAAGAATATTTTCCAATCATTTTGTGAAACAATAGCATGATGGTAAGATAAGTAAAATAGAAACATCTACGAAAAACATGCATAGAAGTGAGGAAAAGCTCTATTGGAAAGATTACTAAGAAACTTTATAGAAACACAGGTGGTTTCCAATGCGGCACACTCAAAGAATGATTCCTCTAACATAAAGACACTCTTCTAATGTATGTTGGATTTCAAATAGATATGAAACATTTTAATAAATGAAAGTACCTCAAAGATATGGAATGAATTTGAATATGGAAAAGTTGATGGGATATGATTTTATATTTCATACTTTATAGGAATTAGAGTTACAAAGGTGGCCAATGATGTTTTTGTTTTACTGTGTTGTTAAGGGAATATAATCAATGTAGGGTTTAATGATAAGCTATTTTATGGGGATCACGAAACAAAGTATTACCTATCATGTGAGTTCATATTAAGGTTGTAAATATTTGTCCAAATAGAGGGAGACACAATATATTTCCCCATATTAACGGGTATAAGGGGTTAAAGTATAAAGGTTTTTAAAAATATATTAGGGGTGGGGTACATGGAGTAGTAAGGAGGCGTGATGAAGAATAATCATGGGGTAGATGAAGGATACCTAAATTCATATCGTTTTCATTGTGTCTTTTTCAAAGCAGTGGCATGGGTTTTAAATATGTGATATATTTCTATAAAATAATAACAATTCATAGCTCTCAATAATTGGGACATCCTTTTAAGTATCATTGATATGGTATATTTCCTGTCATTTGATTAAATTTTTTTAGGATAAAAGGTTTCATCAAGATTCATATATTTAGCTTACAATAATGCAACCACACGTGTCCCTTCACATTACTATACAGCATTTGATTAGTGTGACAAATGTAAATAGAAAATAAAGGAAGAGAGACATCAAATTACACATAGTATGGTTTTGTAACTTTCAATTATGATATGAATTTCATCAAGTCTTATGTGGGAATACAATCAATTTTTTTGACACTACAAGGTATTGAATCGATGTTAAATAAAGACTTGCAATGTACGTGAAAAGGGACGCTAAATAAAGACTTGGTTTAGAGAAAACATTCACAATGGTGGACTTATCTTATTTTCCAAGATGACATGTCATTGATTGGTGCAAGAGTACAAGTGAACCCAATTGATCATTCATTATACATCCCAAGAAAAAAACAAAAATACAAGCTCATGTTTATGTCTCTGCTAACATTATTCCATTTTTGCAGATTTGAATGTTCTTATCCAAGTTACATATTTTATTTCTCGACTATTTCACTTGACCAAACATTCTTTATGCTCTCTGCCTCTTTTCATTTTACTTGTTCTCATTTCAATTATTTATCCCACCTCTTCACATTCCTTGTTTGGTAATTATCTTCTCTAATTAACCTTTTAATTTACTCCAATTGAGAAAGATCAATATAATAAAATATGTGTATGCCTACACATGATCATAAGCATCACATTTACTCCAATTCTAGAAATGAAGCATTATCAGAGAATTTCCAAATGTAGAGTCATGTCATACTTCCAAATAAACTTCTTGAGCTTGTAATCATCTTAGTGCATCCACTTGATTTTGTTTTACCAATTGTTGCCATATTTTATCCTTGAAATTGCTAATCAAAGTACATTATGATATTGCATTATTTATTGTTAATTAAGCTATTGGTATACCACTTATTGCTAAACCTTTGATCAATAGATAAAGAATAATATGTCGACCCTCTGCCCTTCCTATCATTTATTTATTTATTTATAGTAGGAATGATTCAATGGAAATGAATACCAAAAACCATATGGAAATTAAATCTAGTTAACGAGACACATGAAATCATGGTCCCTCATTAGCTTACAAAGAACTTTGCCTTGGAATTGGGCTCGACATTCATTTTTTTTTTTCGTCCTTTACTAGGCATGTACGTTGGACGAACAATTATTTTGTTTGTTATGAATTTTTGATAACTCACTCGTAGAATCCCATCAATTTGTTTAAGGTCTTCCAAATATCTTTTGAGATATTATACCCACTTCATTTTGGTAAATTAGGTGATTTGATCTAAACGGGAATATTAGGATATTATCTCCACTTCATTTTGATAAATTATTTGTGATGAACATCATAAGATTCGTTGGAGCTTCAACATGTGCTGCAATGTTGTTTAGATAAGCCCATTGAGAACCTGTCAAGATCTCTCCTTCCTGGAGAGATGTTGATCCGCAACTAGAAATACCAAGATCTATCATTGATAAAGCTAAGGAAAAATTTATATGTGCAATGGTAGGAATATTTTATGTACTTAGACCTAACATGGACTTTGTGATATATAGGTGCGTAAGGAAATGGGCCTGTAGGGTTGATGTCATGGCACTTTTTGGTGAAGGTTTTTTTTTTTGTTTCCAAGATGAGTTGGAGATGCAAAGGGTGCATCTAGGAGAGTTGTGGTTTTATGGGAACTCTTCTCTTAGTCTCCACCGTTGGGAACCTATATTGCCACATGATTTCAGTTTTTAGTCCCTTCATGTTTAGATACGACTCCCTGCTCTCCCCTGGTGTTCTGGGAGCCCGAAAGTTTTTTTGGGGATTCCTTGATCTATATGGGTTTTGATTGATGTGAATCCTTATCCCACAACTCTGTCTATGTTGGTATTTTCCTATATGTGCATCAATGTTTATGTGGGTTCCAAAATACCCAAAAGAATATTTCTGAACTCATCGGAAGATAAATGGGAACAAACATTTAAAGTGGAGAGCTCACAAAACTTCTATGGCAAATGAAGAAGGGTTAGACATAATTCAAATACATGTTATGTTGTTGAGGACTCCTTGCAGGAGGAGATGTTTAACCAAGTGGATGAAGATTCAGGAGAGGAGGAGTCACATGATGGTGGGTCTCAGGACGAAGAAGAAAAGGATACTATTGCAGGCGCGATGGAAGCCATTCAGTCAAACTTAGGTCCTTTCTGATCTAAACTGAGGCGTCTAATGAAATTTTCTATGGTTTTGGAAAGTGAAGTGGGTCACAGTCCTACTGGTGACAGGGAGCATCGGTCCCCTAGGCAGGACAATTAAAATTTTGAAAGTAGTCACTTAGCTGGAGGCTCAGGTTAGCTGATGGTTGGGGAAGGAGTGGGGGATAACGATGTGGAGCTATTGGGGCGAGAGATGGAAGCAATTCTAATTGTAAATTTTGTTTGGCTTTGGTTCATGGAGGACAGCTGGATGATGGTGAAGGCCTGACGAAGAATTGTGGTTTGGGGGCTGATGTGGAAGATTTGTTGATTTTCGATCTTGGGATGGAAGGTGTGATGCATGGGATAAAGCGGATGGGTGGACCACGGTCAATCCCAAGAATCATGATCTTCAGATTACTCAGAGTTGCTCTTGGGTGAATTTTTGATATGTTTTGTGTCAAGTATTTTTGACCTGGCCTTCACTGTTAAAGACGGAGGTTTTCTCGTGTGTTTCAAGGTTGTGGTTGTCTTTTTCGGGCTGCTGGTAGAAGCCGTCTCTTTTATTCCTCATTATAATATATTTTTTATCTTTTGATGTACAACCTCTGGGAACCATAATTCTTGTTTTCTTACCCTGTTTAATTATTTTTTTGGTTAAATTATGTACTTCAATATCTAGTTTTAATAACTAACAAATTAGCATCATCTTTGATTTGAAATATGTAGTTTTCACCATGTACCCTTCCTTGGAGCATGGAGAAATATTTTTGATGTAGAGAGTGGTATATTAGCCATGAATATTATAGAGATTGATTGATGGAATTGCGTTGAATTGGAATATGTGCTTAATTAACTAGAAATAGTGATCCAAACGGGAATATCGTGGGGCATTGAGCTAATGATAAACAGTGACGAGAACCCATACCATTTAGTATCATTGGGTGTTGAGATAATATTGATATCATCAGGTAGGGAAGATTGATATCATCGAGCATTGAGATAACTCCGATTATATCCCTTGCAAGTAACCAAAATCAAGCAAGTCACAAATGCATGGGTTGATACATGTTAACAATCATGTGGAGTATAAAAACTATGGACTGAGGAAGATAGACATACAACATGTTATACTGGAATAAATATATTGTACATATACATACATACATACATATATATATATATATATATATATATATATGAAAGATGAATTTTTTGATAAATGGAATCCGAATGTTATGTATGTAGTTGGACTTCAAACACTATCAAGAGTATCAAACTTTCAAGTGTTTTATTTTAAAGTATTAATCATTCACAATTATCGTTGAATGTGTAGAATATTTATTATATCTTAGACAATTGTGTTTTTTTTTATTTGATGGCATATACTTTTAAAAGGTGTCGTTAGATAATCTAAAATTTACAGCAACATGGGAAGATGAAATTAAAGGCCTCAAATCTCTACTTTTGTGCAATATTCTTAGTTCACTCATTGGTATTACATGCTTGATTCATGTCTTTTTTGTACATAAATTCAATGATGGAAACCTCAAAACCCAATGAACTTTCCAAAACATGTAGAAGATCACCATTACCATAGATGAAAGAATATGGCACATATGAATCCGTCAATGAAACCCATGGCATTTTCAACACTTAAAAAAAACATATTTCTTCTTCATTTCCTATGTAGCCTTTATAAAAGCATTACAAGTTTAGGCATCACCACTTTATATATAGGGATGTTAAATACAAGTTAGCTTATACTCTCATTTCAATATGTTAATACATTTTGTGCATATCAAGTACTTCATAAAACTAAATATATTCAAGGTATTTTATCAAAAAATTCACATGCCTTCAATATGATTCCACATTTTTGTATACATTTTTGCAAGGGAACTTGCAACTACAAAAAAAAAAAATTAGATTCAATTTATATTGTGATGAATGTCCATGCCTTTTTCAAGATCATATTAAGATTTTAAAAGGATTATGCAAACCATTGTGGATTCTAGCTTCATGCTACCTATTGAGTATGTTGGAAAACTTCCAAGGCCTTTTCAACAAACCCATTTTGTACATTTCTCATAATCCTTGTAGTCTGTGAGACCACATTTCTTCCATGAATTTTTTTTGAATAGTTCACATGCTTCATGCATACTTCCACATTTTACATACATATCTCCAGGGAACTTGCAACTAAAACATTTTAAAAAATCCCTTCTCAATTATGTGTTAGTTGTTGTCCATACCCTCTTTCAAACCTTTCATTTTCCTATACAAATGGAGTATGGTAGAAAATGTGAACTGATTAGGTTGGACATTTGTTGGTTACATTTAAGAATATAATGTCATTGCTTTATGAGGATGCTAATTACCCTATTTTTGTTTTTTCATAGTTCTTTTCTAACACATAGATGAGAATTTATGGGAACATACCAACTCTAGATAATGAAACATATAGATGTAAATTTGGACTAAAAATATATAGAAACCACAAAAAAACCATTGTGTAGACATTAATATCTAATGCAACAATGGTGCAGACAGTGGTGTAAGATAGGAATAACATAATTAGTATGGTGTAATACAAGATTAACTCTCATGATCTTTGAAATTATTTACAATTAGTAAGAGAATATGGGATTGATCTTGTAAATAATTTCTCATTAAACCACGACTCTTATAATTAGGTAAGTGAACCTAATTTTTTTCTTGAATATAGACATGCAAGTAATCCACAGATAAATCCAACACCATTATAAAAGAATATTTTTCAATAATTTTGTGAATCTATAACTTGATTCTAAAATAAAGTAAAATAAACGCATGTAGGAAAAACATGCATAGAAGTGAGTAAAATCCATATTGGTAAGATTTCCTACAAAGCTTATCGGGAAAGTGTTTTTGGACACATGGGTATTTTTCGATGGCACACTCTCAAAGAAGGATTCATCCAACATAAAGACACTCTTTTAATGTATGTTGGATTTGGAATAGATATGAAACATTTTAATAAATGAAACTATCTCAAAGATATGGAATGATTTGAATATGGAAAATTGGATGGGCTAGGAGTTTAGATTTCATACCTTAATGGAATTATAGTTGTACGGGTGGCTAATGATATTTTATCTTATTTTGTTGCTAAGGGAATAGAATCAATTTGGTATTTGATGATAGGCTATCTTATGGGGATTCAAAAAACAAAGTATTACCTATCACATGAGCTCATATTTAGGTTTTAAATATTAGTCAAAATAGACAAACACCCAATATATTTTCCCACATTAACAAGTATATTGAATTAAGCTATAAATGTTTTTAAAAATTATTAGGGGTGAGGTACATGTAGTGGTAAGGAGGTGGCAGGAGTAATAATCATTGGGTAGATGAAGGATCCCTAAATTCATATAATTTTCATTGTGTTTTTTTTCAAATTAGTGGCATGGGTTATAGAGATACAATACGTTTCTTTAGAATAATAACAATGCATAACTCTCAATGGTTGGGAAATACTTTTAAGTATCATTGATAAGGAATATTTCTTATCATTTGATTCAATTTTTGTAGGATAACGAGTTTCCTGAAGATTAATAGATTTATATTACAATAATGCAGCCACACATGACCCTTCACATTACTATACAACATTTGATTAGTGTGGAAAATGTAAACAGGAAATAAAGGAAGAGAGACATCAAATTATACATGCTAAGGTTTTCTAAATTTCAAGTTTTAAGTGGAAATACAAATGTTTTTGACACTACAAGGAATTGAAGCCAATAATAAAAAAAGGTGGGAATAAAATGGGTATAAAAATGTCATAGGGGAAATGGGTAGTTTGCACATATAGTAAAATAAAGGATATTTTATAATTAAAAGGTATTTTTGGGAGGGGTTGTTAATAAAGGAACATATAGATGTAGATATGGAAGTAGGGGTATTATTTATGATCATATGAACGCACATGATAGGACATTATTTTAAATAGTGGATCCCCATGAGTTATCTTCATCATGTTCTTGGAAAGTGAAAATACAAAAACATTCTTCCTTGTTACATTTATTTAATGTTAGGAATATTTTAATATTGTGAACATTATTATTGTTGTGCAAATAATGAGTTGGTGATAACTCTTAGAGATCTCTTAGAGAGATTCTAGGTTTGTTGAGTGAGAATAGGTATTGGGAGAGATTTGTGGGATGCTGAGTGATTAGTGGGATGAGTGTTGACTCCTAGAATTGAGGAGATCAAACTCTATATATGTAACCTCTACCTGTGAATAATATATCCCGAATAATGATATTATAGATTCAAATGATTCAGGATATATTATTCACAGGTAGAGGTTACATATATAGAGTTTGATCTCCTCAATTCTAGGAGTCAACACTCATCCCACTAATCACTCAGCATCCCACAAATCCCTCCCAATACCTATTCTCACTCAACAAACCTAGAATCTCTCTAAGAGATCTCTACGAGTTGTCACCAACTCATTATTTGCACAATAATAATAATGTTCACAATATTAAAATATTCCTAACATTCACTTCCCTATTGTTAACATTATTATTTCCACACATTTAAACATTTAAAATACAATAATGTATTTATATGCACAACAATAATAAATTTCCAAATGGTATAATAATAGTAACTGCACATGAATTCAAATGTACGCAAAAATGGATATCAATTTTAATTTATTTTATAATTTTGTTATTGTGTAATATCTCTATAATATATCTATCAATGTTGTTTTCTATTTTTACGTTGCAATGAATACGATTGAAGATTAATGTGTAGCAAAAAAATGTCTACAAAATGAAAATTGGAAATCCATTGAATATCACAACACTTACTTGATATTATAGTACAAGTATTCAATAGATACTAGATCAATATATATATAGGTATGATGCATATTACAAACTAATTATCATAGTCAATGAGACCAGCTTTCTTTCAAGAACTCTATTAAATGGTTCACATGCCTTGTTCATGTTTCCACACTTTGCATACATATCTATAAGAACAATTGTAACTAAAATATTTGACAAAATTTCCCTCTTCAACATAATGTAGTTGATATTATTATTATGTTTCATGATCCATTTTTGGCATAAATTTGAGTATGCTATAAAATTTGAATACAACAAGGAGAATCTACTCTCCATGGCCTCATGTATAGATTGTATCATCAAATGAAATGTGATGAAGAAATCAAGACATAGATCCAACTACATATAATGTCTAACTTTATTATATGGCATTTCATCAATTAATTTTTACAACATATGTAGATTCTACTTTGTTAAGCTTGTATCATGTTTCATTTACAATGCAATTGATCCATCCTATTGTTAAACTATGTTGTAAGAGAGAGTATTATTGCATCACTTTACCTCCAACCACAAGCTTTACAGATCCCCACACACCTCCCACAAAGTGATAGTAGACCTACCATTCATAATAAGGTAAGATAGAATACCATGTGTAATATAGCCACCCAGAAAGTGGTATAATTATGAACATGGTAGGAATTTAAAAACCTAGAAATAATAGAAGAAATGAATATATTTTTGCCCAAAATACTTGGATAGTAAAAGGTACACTTCTGTGAAGAAATATGATAATGTACCAAGGAAATAATTAATCATATCTTACTAATCCTAAGGATATATTTTGAATTTCTTTGCAATCCACCTTGAACCCTCTAGCACTTGCCATGTGTGATCCATTACATTAGGTTATCTAGCCCATATATACAAGTCACTGTCTATTCCAATAACACATCTCTTAAATCATCTGTAGATACAAAATATATGTACTTGGGTACATTTCAAGGTCTTAAAAGCATGCTAGCATTTATATGATTCCTAAGTAAGAAAACTAGTAATTGACAACTCCCTTTAGCATGTTTCTTTGTCTTCTACACTTTTACTGGATTTATACATCTTAAACTCTTATCAGCATTTGATTTTTTTTTCTTTATACGGCCTCAGACACTAGCATCAGGTGCTCCTATCCTCTAGGGGATCCTGGCCCTTTTTACATCTTTCTTACCCTTTGAAACCCTTTCTCTTCTTAATTACTTTTTATTACTTTGGGTCAACCTTTTAGTTGTTGAATACGAAATTCAAACACGAAAATCATATAAATATATAGTTATGTTTTCAAAATGAGGGACCAAGTACTAAGAAAATTACATACTACCACCTTAGATTGCATCCAAAAGGCGTAAGAGAATCAAAGGAATCCATCTAAAATCCATTTAAGGGTAAGGGTTGCATATTTCTGCATACATGGGATAGGAAGGGGAAGTCTATTCTATTTCATCCACACTTAATATATATATTATACATTCTAGATCTATCCCAATGTCATTTGTGTAACTTGCACAAGGCCATCATATATAAACACACACACACACACACACACACACACACACACACACACACACACACACACACACACACACACACACAAGAACTACATGGAGTCTGAGATGTGGTGCAATGCTTTTTCAGAAGATCACTCTTTGGGTGACCATCGGGGTCATTCAAACTCCCCATTCTACATTTTCCTTTTTAGGTTTGATGTGGTTTGTGGGTATATGCAAGTGAACTTCTCTCTTGTACATTACAGGTATAGTCAAAGATCAAACAATGAATCCAGAGAAAAAAATAGGGACCAACAACAAATATTATCTAACACTAAAAGACTCAGATCTAGAGCACCTATACAGACACCATAACCCAAATCTAGACACTAGTGCTTGGGCACTCTTTCCCTCCAATGGGCGCTCTTATACAACACAATTTCATGGTTATGAACCTACAGCAAGCCTATATGATGCTCTTCTACATTTGTTCTAGTATTGCACCTAGCAAGATCACTTCATGATAACTATGAAATCAGCTAAGTCCTCATATCCTTCCTTCTTGCTTATGGTTTTATATCATTGCTTATGTGTCATTGTATATTAGCATTTATATATCATCAGGTACAATAGTTACTCTACAATAAGATTTAATTAATTCAAAATTTGTTAAATCATTTGGTGAACCCAACTCGTGATCAGTCATTCGGATCTCTTTTCTATACGTTTGTATTTCATGGCTCCTAAGGTTCATTAAGTCTCCTTATATCAATTGCTTCAAATTCACCAACCTTGAAGAGAGGCTCTTAAAAAATCCGTACACACATTATGTACATCGCCTGCCATACACCACCTTCACAAGTAAGTTCCATCTTCAATCATATTTCTGATGACTCTATGAGTCATATGGTCATAACCAATCAATCCTTTCACATGACAATTCAATCTTTACATTTTTTATTTCAAGATAAAATTCAAGCTATAAAAACCATGATTATGTCTCTCACATCTGAAATACAACATCTTAAGGCTACTTCTCAATCCCATGCTAGTTCTTTTTCTACATCTCATCCTAATTTAATGTTTACTGCATGTGCTCATATAACTGAACCCCAATTCATAACACTAGTAGCATCTCTCAATTTTGATCTAAATACTAAGTAACATGATATTCTTCCTAATCTCCTCAATACCTAATTGATCAACTTTCCAACTACTCATTGCTAAACTTCTTATCGACTTGTTAAATACATCAGTCTCCCATTTTGTAATTATCACTGACTTAATGGACATCATGAAAATGATTGAAATTATTTAAAATGAATCTCCTTGAGCATCAAGGTTTTGTTTAATTTATTGCACAAAATTCTACTACATCCTCATGTCCAATTTTTAAACCCCAATGGGCTCTCAAAATTGAATTCATCTATATCTAATGAAGATCATTCCATAATCACTAATGTTCCTTCTTTGGTTAGTCAATAGTCTCCTATCCAACCCATTCCAACTAATAAACCTCCTTTAAAAAAATTTCCTCCGTCTCCTCCTTCTATCAATTCTTCTACAACGTTACCAATTCCAAATCAGAAACCACTAGCCAAGAAAGTCCAACCAATTCAGCCTATTATAGCTAACATCTTTAAACTTTCTCATATCAACCCATCGACTAACCCTAGTCCTACTGTTGCTTCAGCCTACCATTCTAATGACTATCTATATTCTCGTGACACATCTAAAACTCTCCCACAATTGCATGGTATCTCTCACGTCACCACATAAATCTTCATCATTGGTAAATTTGGGGGTAATCTCACTTTCTCCTCCCTCCATTACTAGCAGTTATCTTTTGTTTCTACTACTCCATTATATGCTCTTTACTTCATGTCTACATTTTATAAGAATTATCACCTCTTGGTACAAACACTATACTGTCGTTACCCTATGGACACACTCTAGTCCATGGTTCATACCTACTGCTAAGGATCTAACTCTAAAATGAGCCTCACATCATTCACACTTCATGCTTTGTTCTTCATGATAACTCCCTTTCTAACCTCTTACTCTTTGCCTAACACAACTACAATCCTCAATAACGCACTCTTGTTCTATGGTTCATTCTTAACTACTGAGGGGAATTATAATGGAACCCTCATTTTATGCACCATTTTTTGGGGGAATCATGACTTCCGTTGGTTTATTATCACATTCTAACAGTACAGTTATATGTTCTAAACTTTTCACTACTTCTCATTATGTACTGTTATTTTCAAATAAATATACACACTTGTGAACATACTATTGATCTTCTAACAGATAACGGGTACTTCATGTGTATCTTTTTCCTTCCAGGATTATGTACAACCATGGCTATCTGGACATTGTGATTATTTTGTTTTTGAATGTATGGTTTTTGGCGGGCTATGCCTATGTTTTGGATGATCATTTTATGTTGGTGGCCAGCTTTGCCCATGATAGTTTTTTATCCAACAATGTGATGTTCTAGTAGAAACCCGTTCTCATTTATCTATTTACACACTTGATTCTTACCTTGATGTTTCTATATATGCTGTAAGGGGGGGCTACTTTTAATACTAACATTTTTCTAGCCTACATTGTTTGTATGTGCTTTTGTTTCTACCAGCACAGCCCTACCCCCTATAAATATCTAGTTCATATCAAACATCAATCCGCTGCTTTTTGGTTCCATTCTCCTAAAGTTGTCTCCTTGCCCACACAAAATGCGGGGGCCATTATTGGGTTAAAAAAGCATATCTACAGTAGCACAAAGCTACAGTTCATATTATTCACAATACAGAAAAAAACATTGGAATAGTTCATGTAATAGTACAAAAATAAGACTTGGATTTCACCACAGTAAAAACCAAAACACCTGGGACTTCTGTCCTACCCTGGATGATAATGTCATTAGGGAAGAAAACATGTAGTTTTCTCATCTAGCACCAGCCTCAGTACTTTACAACATAGGTATCTAGTGCAGACACCTTGCCTCCCAAGACAAAACAAATTCTATATCTACACATAGTTTTATAACATGAAAAATGAAACAATGGAAACAAAACAAACTGGAACAAATTGTGGATGTGTACCATCTGCAGTAGTGGCTCATCGGGAAACAGTCATGGAAGAAAGTAAAAACGAGAAAATCTCTCCCCAACACTTCTTTCCTGGTGAGAGAATGTCTAAAAAAAACTCGCAGTTGGCATGAACTTCTCATGTTGGCAGGATAGTGAATGAAAAAAATCACCCCTTGGGCATGAGATGGCTAGAAAACTCTAATTGAAAATGAGATACCCAAAAACTTGTTCTATGGTTCATTCTTTTAACTACTGAAGGGGGATTTAATAAATGGACCTCATTTTAAGCACATGTTTTTGGGGGTACATCATGACTCCTTTCCATCTTCACATTGTTTGCATACCACCTATCACATTCATACACCATTTGCATATATTGGTTTTACATTTATTCTTCTTGCTTATATTAATCATGTTTGCACTTTGTTTATTATGCCTTGATCGAGTAGTCATAGGTCATTATCTTTTTAATATACACATGTTGTCAATTCACTTGGTCCTCTATAAGTGAAATTGGTATATCTCTTATAGCTCCTTACATGATGCATGATGCCCGACACTGAGTCCCTTGATAGTACCATTGAGGCTCATAGGGGTGTCTAGTTGTTTTATTATCACATTCTACACATTACAGTTTATATTTCTAAACTTTTCACTACTTCTCATTATAGTTACTTTACTTTTCAATAATATATACACACTTTGACATACTATTTATCTTTCTAACATGCTAACGGGTACTTCATGTGTATCTTTTTCCTTCCAGGATTATGTACAACCATGGCTATCTGGTACATTTTGATTTATTTTGTTTTTGACTGTATGGTTTTTTTGGCGGGCTATGCCCTATGTTTTGGATGATCATTTTATGTTTTTGGCCGCTTTGCCCATGATAGTCTTATCACATTATTAGTGATGTTCTATGTATGAAACCCGCTTCTCATTTTTCATCTTATTTACACACTTGATTCTTACATTATTTTCTATTATATGCTAGCTACTTTTAATACTAACATTTTTTCTAGCCTACATTGTTTGTATGTGCTTTTGTTTCTACCATGCACATCCCTTACCCCCTATAAATATCTAGTTCATATCAACATCAAGTCCTCTTCTTTTGGTTCCATTCTCCTAAAGTTGTCTCTTGCACCCCAAATGAGGGGGCCATATATTGGGTTAAAAAATCACTACTACAGTAGCACAAAGCTACAGTTCATATTATCACAATACAGAAACAACATTGGAATACGTTCATGTAATAGTACAAAATAAGACTTGGATTTCACACACAGTAAAAACCAAAACACCTGGGAACTTCTGTCCTCCCCTGGATGATAATGTCATTAGGGAAGAAACATGTAGTTTTCTCAATTTAGCACAGCCTTCAGTACTTTACAACATAGTTCTCTAGTAGCAGACACTTGCCTCCAAATACAAACTAAATTCTATATCCTACAAATAGTTATAACATGAAATGAAACAAAACAACATGGAACAACATGGGATGTACCATCTGCAGTAGTGCTCATTCGGGAAACAGTCATGGAAAGAAAGTAAAACTAGACCTCTCTCCCCAACACTTCTTCCATGGTGAGAGAATGTCTAAAAAACTCGCATTTGGCATGAAATTCTCACTGTTGGCATGATATTGCATGAAAAAATCACCCTTGGCATGAGATGGGCTAGAAAACTCTTATTTGAAATGAGATCACCCAAAAAACTCGTTCTTGGTGTGAGATCACCCAAAAAAATTGTTCTTAGCATAATATTTCCCAAAATTCTCACCCTTTTTAGGACATTTTTCTATCCTTTTATACTCTTATACATCATGTTCACACTTTCATTTTTACATACTTTCACACTTTTACACATTTTATTCATATTTTTCATATACAAGACTTTGACTACTCTTTCACTTTTCTTTTATAGGTTTGTCCGTAATACACAACAATAAGCAGCCTACATCAGCAAATACATACACAAGAATAGGTACAAGATACACATACACCTCACCCCTAGGGTCCACTCCCATTTTCCTAGGTTTCATGCTTCACTTTGCGATCACTTCATGCTTCACTTGTCCACTGAGCATGTTATTTGTTGCACTCTATATAGGATCATAAGGTACACATCTTGTAACTAATTTATGCTATCGATTATTCACTCAACAACATAAATTATGGGAAAATTTTAGACAAAACATGTATCCACTTGGGTATATTTATAGATCCTGAAATCATGCTTTAATTTACATTATTCCTAAGAAAGAAAACTAGTAATTGACAACTCCCTTTAGCCAATTTCTTTATCTTCAAAATTCTTATTGGATTTATACATCTTGCACTCTTGCCATCATTTAACTATTTTATCTTTCTATGGCCTAAGACAATAGCGCACAGTTTACACGCTAGCGCATGAATTTCTATCCACCTGGGTGCTCTTGTCCCTCTTTATATCTCTCTTACCCTTTTAGACCCCTTTCACTTCGTAATTACTTTTTATAACTTTATGTTGGCCTTTTAGTTGTCAATTATGAACTTCAAACAAGATAATCATATAAATACATAGTTATATTTTTAAAATGAGGGACCAAGCACTAAGCATTACATACTACCACCTAAGCTTTCTTTTTTGAAGAATAATTTAGTTTCATTAGATCAAGTTTTATCCTCTGTAGTTACTTTATCTTCCTTCACGGTGGAGTCCACTACACTCAAGAATTATCGATATGGGCGCCTTTCTATTGGCTCTCTCTATCATCTCACTTCTAAGAAGATGATGCAAGGACTTTCTCCAAACTCACATGCATTACCTATTTGTCCTAGTTGTTTGGAGGGAAAAGAAATCGGGTTCCATTAGATTCGAGTACATTTCATGCCAAGAATAATCTTGATGTCATTTATACTGATTTTTTGGACCCTTACTTACTTCATTACAGGGATTTTAGTACTTCCAGTTTTTCATTGATGACTATTACCACAATACGTGGGTTGTTATTTCTATAAAAAAGGAATGAAGCATTTGTAAATTTTCATATCTTCTATAAGTGATTTTTTCAGCATAACGGGAAGACCCTTCTTGTCCTCTACTTACATCGATGGGGAATTCATATCAAATAAATTATTGGAATTCATGAAGGATCATGGAATCATGCAAAATTTGACTACCCCTTATACTCCTCTGAAGAATTGCATTGCATAACGTCATAATCAGACTGTCATAGAGATGGCTCATTGCATAATTTGACTATGAAGTTGGAGAACAGATTTTAGGAAGAAGTTGTCCAGACAGATGTATATCTTCTGAAGTGGGCATTTAAAAAAATCTTATAGGAAAAGACACCAGAAGAGGTATGGAGTAATCATAAGCCTTTTATTTATCATTTGATCTACTATTTGGTTATAAAACATATATGCATATTCCAAATAAGAAGATGAAGAAGATTGATGTAAATACACTCCAGTGCATATTTTGGGGGTACAATACTACCTCAAAATCATATAGTCTCATGGATCCTAAGACAAACAAGATATATGATAGTAGAGATATAGTTTTTAATGAGTCATCTTTTAAATCATTTCCACATAAAGAAGAGTTAGTACCGACCTCCTCTCATAGATTTCTCTCAAAGTCAAATGATGAGCATGAGGATTCTTCACAAAAGAAAGATGATTTAAAAGAATTATTGTTTATTGATGTAGAAACTAAATCATGCACTTGGGTACATTTCTAGGTCCTAAAAATATACTAATGTGTACATGATCCCTAAGAAATAAAACTAGTGGTTGAAAACTATTTTTGGCCTCTTTTCTTTATCTCTTATCTTCTTTTTGGTGTTACACAGCTTACAACCCTACCAAAACATAACTTATTTATCTTTTATATCCTTAGACACTAGCACCCAGCCAGGAAACTAGTGCATAGACGATCATATCCCTCTTGGTCGCTCCTGACCCTCTCTATCATTTTCTCACTCTTTTTGGTCTCTTTTATCTTTTGAGCATCTTTTACACTTATGGGTCGACCTTCCTTTTGCGAATTATGAAATTCAGTCAAGGGAATCATATATATATAGAGTTAGTCAGTTACTTACCTACTACTCCAAAATCAAAACCAAGCACTAGCATTATCTACTATCACGTAATCTTGCATTCAAAGGCATTAACTCATTACAAAGATTCCATCTAGCATATTCACTCAAGGGATGAGGGTTTTATCACTTTTGCATACAAAACATAGGAAGGGAAGTTTATTATATTCCATTACACATGTTTTCATCTAGAAAATTCTAAATCTAGCATGTTATCTTGGTACAACTTGCATAAGGGCATCATATCACATTCAGAACTACATGGAGTTTGAATAGTAGTGCAGTGTTTGGTACTAAATTGACCCTTTGGGTGATCGTCGGGGTCAGTCTGACTCCAAATTGTACATATTTTTTATTATATTTTATGTGGTTTGTGGACATGTGTAAGTAGACATTAGCTTTGCAAGTTACAAGTACAATTGGTGATCTAGGAGTGAAATAAGAGCAACAGACAGAGATAAATAGTGAATACCCTTCTTAAAAAAATAGATCAAATCTTGACTATTGACACATGAACTAGCACCCAGAATAAATATTATCGCCCAGTCGCTCCTTGAATACACTAAATCATGCACTTTGGGTAAATATTTAGTCATTGTCTCATACTACTATTCATATGGTTCTTGAGTGAAAAAGAGTACTAGTTAACCCATTTCTTTGGCCATTTTAATTTGCTTTCAGTCATTACTTTTGATCTTGTACCCACACTTTCCCAGTTTATATTTTCATACTGCATTTTCCCTATTGCTAATTATGGCACCCTGGGTGCCCTAATCCCCTATGGGGCACCCTAATCCTCTTTGCACTTTAATTTCACCTTTTAGGCACTTTCTAGCCGTTGAATCTTTCTATCTTTCTAGTAGTTGGCATTTTCAAGGTTAGTTACAAAATTAAATCAAGATAACCATATAAATATAAATTTATGAGACCATAATGAGGGACCATGCACTAAGCAATCGTATTTCCACCTAAGGTTACATCCATTAAAGGATTTTATTACTCCATTTGCATCCATCTAGCTTCATCACAAGGGACAAATTTTGTTCATATGTGTCACACTTCATAGGAGGGGAGTTAATTCTATTCCATGTATCATTTACTTATATTCTACATCTGGTTATTATTCATTAATCACAAAGTGTGACTAACATGAGAGCACCTAGGAAACAATTTCACACATAGAACTACATTGTGTCTAAGATGTAGTGTAGTGGTCAGTGATAACTCCATCCATTTGGAAACTGAGGAAAATATGACACTTTCATATGAATCTTTCTTTTCTTAGGGTTTTGATATTTTGTCTGGGGTTTACAGGTGTTTCCTCCATCTCTGATTTATAGCAACATCTAGCGAGGTTCAATGACATTCATGCAATAGGAAGTGAACACAAGTGATCATTCAGTTACACCTCAGAGGATGTTTGCTCATAATTTTCACTGACCAGGGTGCCCATATCTCATACCAATGTGCCCCAGGTACCCCTATCCTTCTCCAAGTGTCCCAGTCTTACAAAACATTCCATATCTGCACTTTTACGAACTCCTGTGTGAATTTTTCCTCCTCTTTTCCATTTGATCTCCATTGAGACACAGACCTGTGACCTCGATAAATCATCTAAGGCCTTTATAACCCTCTTTAACCATTAGGGTTTCACATTTTCTTTACTTGGTTTCTTAGGTGTATTTACTACATTTTATTTACTACTTCTATAGCATCAAATTAGGCATTTATTTTAATATTTAGCTTGATCACTCCTATCCTCCTATGGGTGCTCTTGTACTACATTCTTCTGAGTTCCAGAACCTCCATTAAGCATTAAGGACGTTGTCTACAATATGTTTTAGCTATTCACCTACCGAGATCACTTCCTCACTTCTCAAAAATAAGCTAATTCATTCTATCTCCTCCTCTTGCTTAGGGTTTCATATTTTATTTTCTTGTTTACTTGTTTATTTACTGTATATTACCATTGTATATCATTCATTACAATAGTTACCTTTAAATTAAGATTTAATTCAATTTATATTAAATCATTTGGTGAACCCATGCCCTCATTTGAACAATATTAGTTCCTTTTTTGTTGTCAGCTTTGATACCCTAAGATTCTATCACCATGTGTGTCTCCATCCCTACCTTCTTGTAGGTCAATAAAAAATTTTAAACTAAAATTAAATATTTTTTCCCAAAACTTATATTCATCCTCATACTTCTTATAAATACATGTATCATAATTTTTTTACAGAATTCTATTTTAAGGAAGAAAATATTACTATTACATCTATTGAAATTCCTTCTCAATCTATTTTAGATAATGATCCCCTTCTTTATATTCATGTTTGTATCAATAATGTAGGAGTTAAGTGAGCTTTAGTTGATACTGGATCCGGTCACAGTATCTGTAATCTAGCCTTTGTTCACTAAATTATTCTTTATGAAGCCTCCTTGATTCCCTCATCTGTTTCTATACATGGATTTGACAACATCCCTAAACATGTCTTATGTACTATCACACTTATTGTCACTATTAGCTCATGCATTTTATCTATCCCATGTTATGTGATGGCTAATAATCTTAATTATAATCTTCTTTTTAGGCGGCCTTGGATCCATACCATGCATGTGGTCCCTTCTATGCATGTGTTTTTTATGAGGCTCAAGCATATCCCTCCCTGTTTTCCTTTTGCACTACTATCGAACATTCACAAGAAGCTCCCATTTCCCTGGCATCTCATCCCCATTTTTTTAAATATGGTTATGGTTACCATTATTTTCTTCATTACAACTTCATTGTATCCAGATTAGGCCAATATTGTCAAGGAGTCACATAACAATTGTCTATTCCTTCACAATCTACTAAAATTGGTATTGGTTATCGCCCTTCATCCACTTCTATAATTCAAACAACATCTTCCCCGAGTTTTCTACTATTTCACATACTTCTCAATTTCCTCTACTATACCTAGCACTTATTAGAGATCTTTCCTCCTCTACTTGGCCTAAATTATATACTTTCCTTACTGATGATTCTCTCTTAGAATACATGGGGACCTAAGATCATATCCACTCTAATCATAACAAAAAAAATTCACATTTATTCTAGCCACTACTATTTATTTTGGTGCATTTGATTATCCTAATGTCAATATTCATACTCCTAACACCATTCGTACTGATTCATATGTCAAGGACTGATCCAATTTTTAAATGAAGAAACTATTCAGTATAACCTCGGCAATGACAACAACCCTCATTTGGTTTGATTGGCTCTCTTTTATGCCTTCTGAGCAAGATGACATTCAAAAAGTGCTTCATGAATTTTTTGAAATATTTTCATGGGACTGTAATGACATGCCTGGTATATATCCTTATGTTATTATGCAAAATATCATCCTCAATCGTGGAGCTAAACTAGTACAACAAAAGATTCAAAAAATGTATCCTAAAGTAGCATTACTCATCAAGTAAGAAATACAATAAATTTTGGATGTTACCTTCATCTATTCTAGTGATAACCCTAAATGGGTATCTAACATAGTGCATGTTATGAAAATAGATGGAAAAGTTCGTTGCTCCACCAATTTCCATGATCTTAATAAATCTTACCCTAAATAAAGCTTCCTAGTACCACATATCGATGCTATCATTGATTCTATTACCAGTAGTGACATTATTTCCTTCATGGATGGCTTAGTGGGTTATAATTAAATCAAAATCAACCATGTTGATCAAGAGAATACATCATTCACCACACCATGGGGTACAATTTGCTATATTGTTATGCCATTCAACCTTGGGAATATTTGGATCACTTATTAGTGTGCCATGACTCACATATTTCATGAATATATTCACAAAATATTGTGGATTATGTCGATGACATACTTGTAAAATATCAACACCCGCCTCCTATGCTCAAGATGTCCGCACTCTTTCTGAACGTTTGCGCCAATATAAAGTATGTCTAAATGTCATTTGTATCATCCTATGAAGTTTTTTGAGGTCCTCCGGATGTCTTATCTCCACTTAATTTTATTATGTTACATGATTCAATCTAACCCTTTTCAAACCCACGTGACCATTATCCTAACTAGGCCTAAGTGAGACTTTGGAGTAGAGCATAGAAAACTATCAAATCTTAATGGAAGGTTGATTTTGTATATGTAGTTTTTAGTGTAGGGAGTTGAAAGACCATGGGTTTTAGTCTTTTGTTCCACAACAACTTGCTACATAACAATAGAAAGGAACCCATATTTCAGAAATCCTTCATTACATTGGCAAAATGCTATTTTTAATTTTCATTGATCTAGGAATGTGATTTAACAAAAATAAAATTTTGTAAAACTCTAATTACAGAGTGGTGTATTATAAATGAATGTTAAAGTTCAAAAACGTGTATGAGCTTCAAAAAATGATTCCTAGAGCTCTGAGTATAGTTATATTTCAAACCATATACCATTGGAAATCTAATTCAATTCTCTAAATTATAATGCTTTCATATGTTCCATAAGACCAATGCGTTTCTTTCCACAATCTATTTTTGGCAAGCACACCCTATAGTTTTAAGAAAAACTACTATTTTAAGGGTGTTTCAGGAAGAATCGGATCATGGGACCCATCCCATTCTCCTCAAAATTATTTTTAGACTCAAATTCGTATAAATAAGTTCCGAATAAGTCCTCCTAGAGCTCCAAAAAAAACTTCATCTTCAATGTCTCTCTCAAGGTAAACTCTCACAGCTGGAAATGTTTTGAAGAGGAAACATGTCACTCCTAGGCTCAAAGCACACTTTATTGTCTTTTCTGTCCCATCCCCTTGGGATAGTTGGGACAAAAAAGTGTGCTCGTGAGCATTTGAGCACTCCGGTCCACCATATGACCCCGAAAAGATCCATAATGCAAGTTAAGCTCCTTCTCACCTCTTTCTAGTCCCCTCCACCATCGTGCAACCACTAAGTGACACTAGTCAAGCTAGGGTGAGGGAGAATTGTTTTTCACTAATTCTCACAAGCCCCTTCTCAGGTTCCTCATATGACATAGTCTCAACACCCAGGAGCTTTTTGCATGCTTTCTCTCTCTCATTTGCCAAAGGAAACATCATGCAACACTTGTCATGTTGTGGTGAGGGTGAATTTTTTTGCACCATCTGTCTTATCCCCTTGGGATAGTTGGAACAAAAAAGTGTGCCCATGAGCAAGATGATCAAAAACAAAAAATTGGCTAAGTCCTTAATTGTCATATGCTTCCTCTTTCCATCACCCACTCAAAAAATGCATTCACTCATGTAAATCACCACTCAAAAATTTAAAAAAAAAACTTAAAAACATAAATCAACCTCGTTAGCATCCATTAAATTAATTTTTCAAGCTGGTTATGACATTCAAATATGAAAAACCCTCTTTTGTGCCCTAATCTTCCAAATCAAGTTTTTCTCATAACTCGTGTTCCTGAACTTTGTTTTCCACCAAATTTTAATAGTGGAATCCTAGAGAAAACACCTTTAAGAAGAGTATTATCATGCCCTAATTCATACCCTCATGTATTTTTATAGAGAAATGAATTTTCTAGCAAAAAATCACCTTTTCTTAGATCTATAATAACTTGTTGATCAAAATCTCTCGAGAATTGGAGTAAAGCCTTGAAATGAATTATGTAAAATTCTGCAAGTGGTTTAATTTGAATATGAAACTAGGAAGACAATTTTATATTTTTAGTAATTCGCTACCACATAGATTACTAAAAATCGGAGGTCTGAGGAAAATTTGGTTTCTGGTATCTGAAGACACTCCTTCAAGTGTAAAAAATTCAAAAGTGACAAATTTGGCAAAAATGGAAAAATTAGTAATAATGGGCACCCATGTGTAACATGTTAAAAATATTAACTGGATGAAATGAGCTAAAATTGGTCACATTTCCATCCATCACACATTCTCAAATGCTTCTGGTACTCATAGAGGTCTGTCGCTCAATTTTCAAGCTAACTCCCATATTTCCCTATGCGGTGAGCATATGGTTTCTCAAACAGAAAATGGAAAGATTGGAAGTTCCAATAACTCTCGACTTGTCACTAAGTGGTGACCATCTCTTTAGATATTTCCTCATGGGAATGGTAATGAAAAATTTATACTTATGATGTAGTGAGAGATGAATTGTAACTTGTATGGGTTGGTTCCTAATTTTGGTCCTCAACATCCTCGAGGTGGTAGAATCATCATGGTTAGGTTGTACAAGAATTTGTTTCAAGTTATCATTTATATGCATGATTGGTCAAGAATAAATGGTGGTGTTTCATGGTTTGGAATGGTTGTTTCAAGTGAAAGAAGGCATTCTTCATTGTTGTCAATGGTATACTCAGTAGTGCTAATCACTTACCTTCTCGGTGTATCCAGGAAATGTGTAAAAGTGCATTATTTCAAGAAAACTGAAAAGGGGGAAAAGTGGACAAAAAGAATACATCAGATCTCTTCATCAATGGAGCATAAAAATGTTGCAAATTTCCATCATGGAGCAAGTTTCCATCTTCAACTTCTTCGGATTAGATTTACAACAAAGGCGAAGGCATCTTGATCCATTTTTTGGAGCATTCATTCTCTTCTCTCCTCATTCTTCCTCCTCTTCTCTACCTCCATTCTAATTCTTCATTGTAAACAATCATGAATTTTTTTTTATTCATTAAAGTGACTATTTAATATTTGTACAATGTAAAAGCCCCTTTCACAATTATAAAAAGGGGACTTATTTTGTCCTTCCTAGAAATACAAAGAGTCACAAGTTGAATATGGACATGAACAGTCATGTGGGGGGTAAAGCAAGAGTTACCATGTAAATCTATAAATTGAGAGAGTATCCATATCTCAAAGGATGGTTAATCTTGTTTACTAGCTACCATACTCTCTAGAAACAAGTGATCAAACTTCCTCTATTTCTCCAACTTATCTTTTCCTTCATTTCTCTTGTTGTAAAACTTTGTAAATATCTTAGTAAAGAAAGGATTTTCTAATTTTCTGGATGAGTGAATAAGTGAAATTTTATGTTCGTGGTTTCATCTTGTCTTGATATAGATAGTGAGGTTGTGATTCTTCCTAATTGTGTGGATAAAATATTTGTTTAATCCTTGGAAGAATTTGATTTTCCCTAATTGCAGTATTAACCTC
The DNA here is from genome assembly GCA_019776745.2 of Taxus chinensis. Taxonomy (NCBI): domain Eukaryota; kingdom Viridiplantae; phylum Streptophyta; class Pinopsida; order Cupressales; family Taxaceae; genus Taxus; species Taxus chinensis. Next base: position 766,992,057 of record CM034153.1, read on the forward strand.
TTTTCATAATTTCCCACTCCCACCTTCTCACATTTTCTTGCAAATGCCTCCATTGCATGAAATTGCAACATTTTGCTGCAGGTTCAGTGGAAAGTGCATGTTGAATCCCCATCCTCTGGACCAACAAAAAAAATCATCCCACATACAATAACGAAGCTTCCCATTCAATCAAAGGGAGCTTGTCCAAGAGTACTAGCGTAAATCCACTAATTTTTCCTATCAACAAATTATTTCATCAACAGCAAGGCAGGAAACTTTGGCTAAAGTAATGCAAGTAACCGATTACATTGTATGTTCACCATATCCTTAATTTATAATTGCTAGATACCATAGTATGAAGTTAAGTAATTAACTTTCACAGTAGACATTTAAGGATGGAAACATAGATTATCTAAACATTATTAAAAAAGGTAAATTTGTACATACTAAAGATTGTATGATTTCTCTCTTCGGGTGAACTAAAAGGAGGTATGCATGTTCTCTTCTCAGTTGTACAACGTTTACACATAGAAGAGTTATCAGATGGATCGAATTTAACTAAATGAATTGTTGTTTAAAAATTATTAACTGGTTGTTCTTAGTTAACTTTATTGTATACTTCATGAATGGATATTAGAAGTTTAAAAAATTTACTTCAGTTTTGAGAAAATAAATGAGGTATTACATATTGGAATGCATTGATATCTCTAAATTTCTATTTGTAAAAAGGGTTGGGGCCTTTGCAAATACTAACTGTTACTCTTATTTAATTTTTGGACAAAATCTATAAACACTACCATTGGGATCTCTATAAATATAATAATAATAAATATTGTTTACACCCTTATAGATTGAGTAATTTAGTTGTTTATTGAATTACTTACACTATGGAAGTAAGGGTAGATAAAAGAGGTTATTATGATTAATTAACCTATAATATTAATAACATAATATTTGAACAATGTATCCATACCTTAAAGATATGATACAAGTAGAATATATAAGGAAATGAGTGTACATAGTTGATTACAAATGATTCTAGGAAATTCCTGATGTATAGACTGCTGGAAGTGGAAGATATGAATATGATAATGCTTTGCTCATAGAACTATGACTTGAAACTAGTTTGGTGAAGAACTCTATGACTCTTCCAAGAACTTATATATGGTCTTGACCCTACTACATGGGCTTGGAATTACTTGGATTCTAGTTCTGTAAATTTTTGGAAGTGTCTCTTACCTAGAAATGTCTGTCACTATCACACCCTAGTTATCGGTCATGTTATGAAACCCTTTGAACATTCTGAATAAGATTCCAAACCCTAGTCATGTTGTGAAACCATTTGAACCTTCTAAATAAGTACAACATATCATCAGGAGAGCCAGGTAAAGGCCTAATGTCAAGTAAACCATGTCGAGATTAGCCATTATGTTCAAAACATGAAAGCACATATCAGTACAACTAATATGAATGTGGAATTTTGTATTACATTTGACTTATATAGTGTAAAAGAAACTGTTAGATCCGCACATGGATTAATTAATCATTCGATGTACATATCATTTGGGAGATGTGTATACATAAAAATTCCTACGATCTAAGAAATAAGAAGTACAACATTTTCTCGGAAACCAAAAGAAAAATGAATGAGCGTGTGTTTATTGAAAAAATGCATGAGAACACATAGACAATTTGACATTTTTTAACATGTAAACATATATAGATAGACAAATATGGTCATGACAATGATATTCTTCCACATAGAGTTGTATTCTTCACTATTAGATTGTTATTTTTGATGTAGGTGAATTTCTCAACAATACCTCTTTGACCAGGACAAAAAGTGTTATGTAACTCTTTGTTCTTGATTACAAAATGTAAAGACTAGTTAATGGGCAAGAAGTTCATAATTTGAAAACTTCACCAAAAAAAGGTTACATTTATTATATTAAACCAAAAATTTCACTTGATGCACAAGTAACGTGAGATGGGATGCAAATTCAATGTTTATATGGAATTGTATTACTATATAGCAAGTGATAAGACAATCTTAGTATACACATAAATCTACAAGTTTTAGAGATGGAGATGAACTACTTCTGAGATGCAAGACCTTCTTTTTTTTTTTACTCACAAATACCTTCAAAGCTTTGGACATTTTTCTATAGCACTAAAATATAATTTCATAAGAGACCTGTAATTCTACCAATGAGTACTCGCATAAGACTACAATAAATTTGATAACTAGATCGGAAAACAGGGGATATTAACTCTTGAGAATTAATCTCTACTAATATTTTAACTCGCCTATCTTAGGAAGGAAAATCCTATATGACTCAATAATAACAAGGTATAAGGATTCTAGTTTCCAATTTATATTTATTGATAGCTGGATGTTGGTTCCCATAATAAATTCACTGATAATAATATAAGTTCTTTGGAATTATTTTGTAAGCTAAATGGAAATTACTAGATAATTAGAGTCAAACTACGTACTTAAAGTCTCTCATGTATAATTATTTCCTGCCTTTCATAGAAGTTTTGGGAGTGGAATGTAAAACTGCAAACATTTGAATTAGAGAAAATATCAAATATCAAATTGATATCTAACAAACAATATAAATAATTCACAGCCATATATAGATCTTCAAGGCTCATAAAAATCTTGATGCCTTCTTCCCATGGCCCTTCTTCCCAGTTCCATGGTTATTCCATCATCCAACTATAATTTTTTCTTTCAAAATACATTTGTTTGTCTTTTAAAGTCTCTCATGTAAAATTATTTCCTACCTTTCATAGAAGTTTTGGGAGTGGAATGTAAAACTGCAAACATTTGAATTAGAGAAAATATCAAATATCAAATTGAAATCTAACAAACAATTTAAATAATTCACAACCACATATAGATCTTAAAGGCTCGTGAAAATCTCAATGCCTTCTTCCCATGGCCCTTCTTCCCAATCCCATGGTTATTCCATCATCCAACTATTATTTTTTCTTTCAAAATACATTTGTTTGCGTCCTCATGCTTGCCAAAAATGAACACTACAAGATTCGATGATCTTTATTCAACGTGGAGAGGAAAATATATAGCAGATATTTTTTGGTTACAACCAAGTGGTTGTGTACAACAAGGCAAGTCGTTTCAGTAACTGACACCTATGTACCATATAAACAATAATGTATTACTTTATGCTTAAATTCCCCCCATATTACATTATTATTACAAATATACTCTCGAAACAACTCAAATTTCACCTTCAAAAGAGATTTAGTGAGAATATCAGCTACTTGAGAATTTGTTGTGCAGTATTGGAGTTGGATGTGGTGGTTCAAGACTTGTTCTCGAATGTAATGACATTCGACTTCAATGTGCTTGGTTCTTTCATATAAAAATGGATTCATCACAAACTTCAACACACTATGATTGTCATAATGAATGATAGGTGGATTTTCTTCAGGATTGTCCATATTTGCAGGAATGTGAAGTAGCCAAATTTCTTCCCAGATAACTCCTCGTGTGACACGATATTCTACCTCAGTGGAAGAGAGAGAAATAATTGTTTGTTTCTTACTAATCCACAAGAAGGTTCAAATCTAAGATGAAAAACATATCATGTAGTTCAGTTCTTGTCATAAGTAGATCCGACATAGTCTGAGTCGGTATATCCATGTAAGAAGAAATGAGAGTTCTTCTGATATTCTAGATCATAATCATTTGTACCTCAGACATATCTAATAACATGCTTTGTTACTACCCAATGGCATTTGTTTATCTCTTGCATGAATATGGAAAAATAGCTGACAATAAAGCATAAGTATGGTCTGGTATAGTTCAAGTAGATGAGACTCCCAACCACGAGCCTTTAAGATCTATATATGGTTGTGAATTTTTTATATTTTTAGTTTGTTTCCAATTTTTTATTTGATATTTTTTCCAATTATACCATTCCACTCCCAAAAATTCTCTAGCAAGTAGGAAATAATTATCTATCAAATAATTTAAGTGTAAAGTTTGACACCAATTCTCTTGTAATTTCTATTAAACCTACAAAACAATACAGGCATTTTTCAAGAAACACAAGCTCGTTCATTTTGCATTTGGTTGCCGAGAAAACGAAGTGCTGCTTATTTCGTCAATGGTAGGCATTTTTATGTATTTATATCTCCCAAAGCACATATACATTGAATGGTTAATTAATCCATGTGAGAGTCCTAGTAGTTTCTTTTGCACTCTTATATAAAGCAAATGCAATACACAATTCTTCATTCATTCATTCATTCATATTAGTTGTTGCAGTGAGACGTGTGATTTCATTTCGTGAACAGAATGGCTAATATCGACCTGATGATAGGCGTTTACCTACCTCTGCTGATGATCATAAGTTTTTATATGTCTAATGGGGTTGGAGCGGATCCCAGTCCGTTGCAAGATTTCTATGTTGCAGACCATCAAAGCAAAGGTATAGGAAAAATTTGTAAGATTAACTCTCGTGATCTTTGAAATTATTTACAATTAGTAAGAGAATATGGGATTGATCTTGTAAATAATTTCTCATTAAACCACAACTCTTATAATTAGGTAAGTGAATCTAATTTTTTCTTGAATATAGACATACAAGTAATCCAAAGATAAATCCAACACAATTATAAAATAATATTTTTCAAGAAATTTTTGAATCCATAACTTGATGCTAAGATAAAGTAAAATAAAAGCATGTAGGAAAAACATGCATAGAAGTGAGTAAAATTCATATTGGAAAGATTTCCTACAAAGCTTATCAGGAAAGTGTTTTCAGACACATGGGTATTGATGTGAATCTAGCTACAAGAGGTTGAAATACCTCAAAAACACACATAAAAAGATTTGCAAATAAAAACCAGGAGCTAAAAATAGCTTTCTTCTCATTCTAGAATCCACACTAATCCTTTACATCATTACAATCCTGTTTTTTCTTCACATCTACTCTAAAAATCCTAAAATGCTAAAAATTACCTACAATCAAAACAACTCGGATGGGCCCCAAAATTTGTGTGCCAAATATGCCTTCATAAATTAATTCTCACATGAAATTTTGACTTATTCTAATAAGTGAAACAAAAGTTATTAAATTTCTAAGACCTAGTCTAAAGCAAAAAAAAACGTTCGAAGCCAATTTTAGGCAACTAGATGAAGGAATCCGGGCCTGAAAATGTGTCAAAATGGAAACAAAATTTTAAGTAAATTCAACCCTAGCATAGTACTAATATACATCTACCAACCTGTAAAATTTCAAGACGATCCAATGATTAGATCAAAAGTTATGGTCTCTGCAAGTTATGCTCCCACATCATTCTCCCCTGGTTGAAAAGAATTCAGCACCTGGGAATTTAGTTGACAAAATTCATTTAATTTTGCACTATCAATCTTCTTCAATTACCACTCAACAATCCAAGTATTTTCTTCTTGCTGCAAACATTCCCACTATACCAAATATCTGTTGTAGCTCCCATGTCTAGTAGCGACTGTCTTTTGTTCCAAGACATGCATTACCCTTTCCTTTTTCTTCTTTGGCATCTTCTGCTCCCAGTTTATTTATTCCTCCTCTGCAAAAATTTCATCATGACCTGGAAACTTATATAAGTCAGAAACATTAAAAATGGTGAGATAGCAAAGTTTTCACGTAGCTCCACCTTGTAGGCTTTATCACTCATTTTCCTTAGAATCCTACACGGCCGAATCTTCTTATACTTAAGTTTATTATATGTACATTTATGAAACCTCTCCTTTCTAAGATGAACCATCACCATATATCCTTCTTTTAATACACTTACTCTCCTACTGGCATATGTAGATGATTTATATTTTGCATTACTCACTTTTAGCTTTTCCCCCACTTCATCTTGTAGCTGTAGAATGTGTTCTACAAATGCTTCTGCATCATCACTAGTTTAATCTTCACTAGGTAGAGCAATGAGATCTACGAGCCCCTTGGTATTCCCACCATATACAATCTTGAAATGAGACCTCCCTATTGACCTATTTATCAAGCTATTATATGCAAACTTAACTTGTGGTAAAGCTAAGTCCCATTGTTTTGGATTTTATCCAACTATGAAACGTAGGAGATTTCCCAATCTTCTATTCACTACTTTAGTTTTCCCATCAACCTGGGGGTGATATGTACTACTAAACTGTAGTTGTGTCACTATTTTCCTCCACAAAGTATTCCAAAAGTGACAGAAAAAATTTGTGTCCCGATCTGAAGTGATCGTTCTTGGAACTACATGCAATCTAACCACTTCTGAAAAAAAAAACAAATTTACAACTCTGGAAGCATCATTAGTTGTTTTATAATAAATGAAATGTGCCATCTTGGAGAATCTATCAACCACAACAAAGATAGAATCATTCCCTCGTTGTGTATTAGGAATTCCTAACACAAAATCCATACACAAATCAACCCATGGTCCTGTAGGGACAAGTAATGGCATATACAACCCAATATTTTTTGCATGGCCCTTAGCCATTTGGCACACTCTACATCTTGTTACAATCCTACTTATGTCCCTTTTTACCTTTGGCCAATAATACTTTTCTACAACAAAATAAATTGTCTTACTTATACCAAAGTGTCTAGCCAACACCCCACTATGCAATTCTCTTAGAATATTTTCTCTCATTGAACCAACAGGGATGCAAAATTGTTTCCCCTTGAACAAATAACCATCCTGCATCAAATAATTAGAAGAACCACTACCTACTGTAGGATCCTTAAATTGTCTACAACATCACCAAAATCTAGATCACCTTCATATAATTCCTTAACTGCCCCAAACCCTACTACTTCATTTTCCATTGTTGTCAAAAGTGCTACACGCCAACTCAAGGCATCAACAACTTGATTCTGCTTACCCAACTTATGCTTTAAGAAAAAAGTATATTCTTGCAAAAATGAAACCCATTTTGCATGCCTACTATTTAGTTTCTTCTGTGTGTTTACATACCTCAATGCTCATGGTCAGTGAAGAGTACAAATTCCTTTGCTACCAAGTAATGTCTATAGTGCCTTAATGCCTAAACAATAGCATAAAATTCCACATCATAAGTAGAATATTTCCTCCTAACTTCGTTTAGAATTTCACTAAAGAATGCTACAGGTCATCCTTCTCGACTCAGTACATCTCTAATCCCAACATGTGAGGCACAACAATCAACCTCAAAGACTTCGCTAAAATCTGGCAATACCAAAATAGGTGCTTCTGACACTCTCTTCTTCAAAAATTAAAAATTATTTGTTGCTGCCTTAGTCCATACATACTCCCTCCCTTTTGTACACTTTGTTATGGGTGCATCAATGCTAATGAAATTCCTAATGAACTTCCTATAATAATTTTCCAATCCATGAAAACTACGAACCTTTGTCACATTCCTTGTAATAGGCCACTCCAAAATTTCCTTTACGTTTTCCTCATCCATCCTCACTCCGTCCTCTGATATGACAAACCCCAAAAAAGCAAGACTCTTTTGAAGAAATATACACTTCTTTAAGTTTGCATATAGACTCTCTTTACATAACAAGTCTAACACCAGTTTCATATGTAATAAGTGTTCTTCCACTGTCTTACTGAATATCAGAATATCATCAAAATAGAAAACAACAAACTTACAATTGTACTCTCGGATTACTCTATTCATTAGCCTCATGAATGTACTAGGTGCATTAGATACCCCAAATGGCATCACTATCCACTTGTACAACCCTTATTTTGTTTTGAAAGTCATTTTCCATTCATCCCTTTCACGGATCTAGATCTAGAAGTACCCACTCCATAGGTCAATCTTGTTAAAATATCGGGCTCCCACTAGCACATCCATCATATCATCCAATCTTGGAATTGGGAACAGATACTTAATTGTGATCTTATTTATGGCCCTACTGTCTACACACATTCTCCGGTCTCCATTTTTTTTAGGAGTTATTAGAGTTGGGGTTGCACATGGACTCATGCTTTCTCTCACTAATCCTTTCTATATTAGATCTATCACTTGTCTATTCAACTCTTCACTCTATGTTGGACTCATCTAATAGGCTACCTGGTTTGGAAGGGCCGATCTTGGGATCAAATCAATATGGTGTTTAATATCTGGGTAAGTGCATGAAGTTGGGGGCCCAAAAAGTGGACAAAAACCTGAAAAAATTTAAAAAATGTGTCCACTTTTTATTATAACGCGACCAAATTTTAAATTCTCAGATTTGGTATTTACCAAAGCATAACACGTGCATGTTATACCTGCTATAAATTTAAAAAAGAGGCCCGAGCCTCTATCATTTTATCTCCCTCAAACGTGAGTTTCAGATCTTAACCGTGCCCTCATGTTTTTTCATTCAGCTGGATCTCAAGCTCAAAGGATTGATTCTAGATCACTGGAAAGATCTGAATCAATGATGGTGCCACAGAGAAGAGGTAGGCACAATTCTTTTCTCAAAATTGCATTGAAATATTATAATTATAGATTAAAATTTTAATTGAATACATTTTTTTATTGTTATGGTTCGAGGTCGAGGGAATCAACCACAACCAAACCCAGTTATTCCTGTCATCCCTCCCAACCCTCCCACAATTGCTCAACATCCCCTAGGTAGTCAAGAAGATTTAGCAACCCACATATCTGAAAACAAAATTGAAATTGAGGATTTAATCAAAAGAATGAGGGATTCGCAATCTATAAACCACCACCACGCCTCTCTTGCAAACACATTGGAGGAATTACTTGCTCAAGTTGACGTGGAAATGAGGCAAATTGATCGTTGGACAACTTACACAGAGGGTTGTAGGGTTTATTATTCCAGCAAATTGTCATATGTGGATGTAAAGAAAAAAAATTACAAAATACCTCATATGTGCCTTATTCACAGACCCCCACACTAATTTTCATGTTCTGCTGTCATGTAAATGGTTTCGCATCCATTGGTGTAATAATAATTTGATTAAAAATATTTTTTCGGACCAATGGTGGATAGTGTTTAATTTTGCACCTTGTAATAACAACGAGGTGCCACTATACTTTCTGAGGAAACTCTATTGCTATTTTATCCGCAACGAGATCCCAAATTATTTTGATATTCAATATTTCAAGGGCCGAGGAAAAGGATCTACAAAATTTTGACTAGGTGCACAACATGCACCTATTCAGCAGGGTAGAGTCCCCACACAGAAGCCCCCTCACCATGATATTGTCCCTCAATCAATGAATGTGTTATCTCAATTTACCCCCCAGTAAAATTGATCAAACATGAACCCGCACAGAAGAAAACCTAGAGCAACAACGGTGCAGTCAGTGGCGTAAGATAGGGTTGACATAATTAATGTGGTGTACTACAAGATTAACTCTCGTGGTCTTTGAAATTATTTACAATTAGTAAGAGAATATGGGATTGATCTTGTAAATAATTTCTCATTAAACCACAACTCTTATAATTAGGCAAGTGAACCTAATTTTTTCTTGAATATAGACATGCAAGTAATCCAAAGATAAATCCAACACCATTATAAAATAATATTTTTCAATAATTTTGTGAATTTAAAACTTGATGCTAAGATAAATTAAAATAAACGCATGTCAGAAAAACATGCATAGAAGTGAGTAAAATCCATATTGGAAAGATTTCCTACAAAGCTTATCAGGAAAGTGTTTTCGGACACATGAGTATTTTTTGATGGCACACTCTTGGAGAAGGATTCCTCCAACATAAAGAAACTCTTTTAATGTATGTTGGATTTGGAATAGATATGAAACATTTTAATAAATGAAACTATCTCAAAAATATGGAATGAATTTGAATATGGAAAAGTGGATGGGATATGAATTTACATTTCATACCTTAAAGGAATTATAGTTGTAGAGGTGGCTAATGATATTTATATCTTATTTTATTGCTAAGGGAATATAATCAATTTGGGATTTGATGATAGGCTATCTTATGGGGATTCAAAAAACACAGTATTACCTATCACATGAGCTCATATTCAAGTTTTAAATATTAGTCAAAATAGACAAACACCCAATATATTTTCCCACATTAACTAGTATATTGAATTAAACTATAAATGTTTTTAAAAATTATTAGGGGTGAGGTACATGTAGTGGTAAGGAGGTGGCAGGAGTAATAATCATTGGGTAAATGAAGGATCCCTAAATTCATATAATTTTCATTGTGTTTTTTTTTCAAATTAGTGGCATGGGTTATAGAGATACAATACGTTTCTTTATAATAATAACAATGCATAACTCTCAATGGTTGGGAAATCCTTTTAAGTAACATTGATAAGGTATATTTCTTCTCATTTGATTCAATTTTTGTAGGATAACGAGTTTCCTGAAGATTAATAGATTTAGCTTATAATAATGAAACCACACATGACCCTTCACATTACTATACAACGTTTGATTAGTGTGGAAAATTTAAATAGGAAATAAAGGAAGAGAGACGTCAAATTATACATACTAAGGTTTTCTAAATTTCAAGTCTAATATGAATTTCAAGTTTTAAGTTGAAATACAAATGTTTTTGACACTACAAGGAATTGAAGCCAATAATAAAAAAGGTGGAAATAAAATGGGTATAAAAATGTCATAGGGGAAATGGGTAGTTTGCATATATAGTAAAATAAAGGATATTTTATAATTAAAAGGTATTTTTGGGAGGGGTTATTAATAAAGGAAGATAGAGATGTAGATATGGAAGTAGGGGTATTATTTATGATCGTATGAATGCACATGATAGGAAATTATTTTAAATAGTGGATCCCCATGAGTTATCTTCATCATGTTCTTGGAAAGTGAAAATACAAAAACATTCTTCCTTGTTACATTTATTTAAACATTTAAAATACAATAATGTATTTATATGCACAGCAATAATAAATTTCCAAATGGTAAAATAATAGTAATTGCACATGAATTGCAATGTACGCCAAAATGGATATCAATTTTAAGTTATTTTATAATTTTATTATTGTGTAACAGCTCTATAATATATCTATCAATGTTGTTTTCTATTTTTACGTCGCAATGAATACGATTGAAGATTAATGTGTAGCAAAAAAATGTCTACAAAATGAAAATTGGAAATCCATTGAATATCACAACACTTACTTGATATTATAGTACAATTATTTAACAGATACTAGATCAATATATATTAAAAACTAATTATCATAGTCAATGATAGTACCTTTCTTTCAATAACTCTATTAAATGGTTCACATGCCTTGTTCATGTTTCCACATTTTGCATACATATCTATAAGAACAATTGCAACTAAAATATTTGACAAAATTTCCCTCTTCAACATAATGTAGTCGATATTATTATTATGTTTCATGATCCATTTTTCTCATAAATTGGAGTATGCTATAAAATTTGAATAGAACAAGGAGAATCTACACTCCATGACCTCATGTATAGATTGTATCTTCAAATGAAATGTGATGAAGAAATTAAGACATAGATCCAACTACATATAATTTCCAACTATATTATATGGCATTTCATCAATTAATTTTTACAGCATATGTAGATTCTAATTTGTTAAGCTTATATCATGTTTCATAAAAAATAGATTATAGATGAATCTTTCCTATATAAGGGTTGCGCTCATAAATAACGGATTCACATGTCTTCCCTTCACTTCATACCATTTTTGAAAGCAATGAGATTGTGGCTTACTTCTTATTGTTCTCAATTTTAGAGATTATTAATAATATATTTAGTGTAAACAAATACATTTCGAGAATTCTCAAGCTAACTAAAAAACTAATAAACTACTAGTTTCAAATATTGACTATTAAGATTCTCTAACTATTTTTATAATATCCTCTCAGTAGCATTATATGCTTTTGGAATTGCTTGAATCAAATATATCTATATCTATATCTATCTATATATATATAAGTGTATGTTTCCCATTTATCCAAAAGTGTAACAAAATTTCATTAATTCATCTATCAAGTATAAAATCCATCTTTCATTACATGTGAAATATTGGTTTCCTTTTACATAGTAGTTTTTTGATACAGTATAGTTCTCAGCATTCAATTACAATGTTTATAACAATAATTAACAATATACAATACAATAGATATCACCATTTACAAATTAAAAAAAGTCATTTACGATGCAATTGATGTCAGTAATCAAAGATCCATCCTATTGTTAAACTATGTTGTAAGAGAAAGAGTATTATTGCATCACTTTATCTCCAACCACAAGCTTTATGGATCCCCACACACCTCCCACAAAGTGATAGAAGAGCTACCATTCACAATAAGGTCAGATAGAATACCATGTGTAATATAGTCACCCAGAAAGTGGTATAATTATGAACAGGGTAAGAATTTAAAAACCTAGAAATAATAGAAGCAATGAATATATTTTTGCCCAAAATACTTGGATAATAAAAGGTACACTTTTGTGAAGAAATATGATAATGTACCAAGGAAATAATTAATCATATCTTACTAATCCTAAGGATATATTTTGAATTTCTTTGCAATCCACCTTGAACCCCCTAGCACTTGCCATGTGTGATCCATTGCATTAGGTTATCTAACCCATACATACAAGTCACTGCATATTCCAATAACAAAGCTCTTAAATCATCTGTAGACACAAAATATATATACTTGGGTACATTTCTAGGTCTTAAAAGAATGCTAGTGTTTATATGATTCTTAAGTAAGAAAACTAGTAATTGACAACTCCCTTTAGCATGTTTCTTTGTCTTCTACATTTTTACTGGATTTATAAATCTTACACTCTTGTCAGCATTTGAATTATTTTTATTTATATGGCCTCAGACACTAGCACTTGGTTTGGACACTAGCATTAGGTGCTACCTGTCCTCCTTAGGGGATCCTGACCCTCTTTACATCTTTCTTACCCTTTTGGAACCCTTTCTCTTCTTAATTACTTTTTATCACTTTGGGTCAACCTTTTAACTATCGATTATGAAATTCAAACACAAAAATCATATAAATATATAGTTATGTTTTCAAAATGAGGGACAAAGTACTAAGAAAATTACAAACTACCACCTTAGATTGCATTCAAAAGGCGTAAGAGCATCAAAGGAATCCATCTAACATCCATTTAATGGCAAGGGCTGCATATTTCTGCATACATGGGATAGGAAGGGGAATTCTACTCTATTCCATCCACACTTAATATATATATTCTACATTCTAGATCGATCCCAGTATCATTTTTGTAACTTGCACAAGGGCATCATTTATACACACAAACACACACACACAAGAACTACATGGAGTCTGAGATGTGGTGCAACGCTTTTTCAGAAGATCACTCTTTAGGTGACCATCGGGGTCATTCAAACTCCCCATTCTACATTTTCCTTTTTAGGTTTGATGTGGTTTGTGGGTATATGCAAGTGAACTTCTCTCTTGTATATTACAAGTATAGTCAAAGATCAAACAATGAATCCAAAGCGAAAAATAGGGACCAACAAAAAATATTATCTGACACTAAAAGACTCAGGTCTAGAACACCTATACAGACACCATAACCCAAATCCAGACACTAGTTCTTGGGCACTCTTTCCCTCCAATGGTCACACTTATACAACACAATTTGATGGTTATGAACCTCTAGCAAGCCTATATGATGCTCTTCTATATTTGTTCTAGTATTGCACCTACTAGGATCACTTCATGTTCACTCTAAAATTAGCTAAGTCCTCAAATCCTTCCTTCTTGTTTAGAGTTTTATATCATTGCTTATGTCTCTTTGTATATTATCATTTATATATCATCAGGTACAATAGTTACTCGACAATAAGATTTAATTAATTAAAATTTTGTTAAATCATTTGGTGAACCCAACTCGTGATCAGTCATTCAGATCTCTTTTCTATCAGTTTCTATTTCATGGCTCCTAAGGTTTGTTAAGTCTCCTTGTATCAGTTACTTCAAATTCACCAACCTTGAAAAGAGGCTCTTCAAAAATCCATACACACACTATGTACATCACCTGCCATACACCACCTTCACAAGTAAGTTCCATCTTCGATCATATGTCTGATGAATCTATGAGTCATAAGGTCATAACCAATCAATCCATTTGCATGTCAATTCATGCTTTACATTTTTTATTTCAAGATAAAATTCAAGCTATCAAAACCATGATTATGTCTCTCACATCTGAAATACAACATATTAAGGCTACTTCTCAATCCCATGCTAGTTCTATTTCTACAACTCATCCTAATATAATGTTTACTACGTGTGCTCATATAATTGAACCCCAATTCATAACACTAGCATCATCTCTCAATTTTGATATAAATACTAAGTAACATGATATTCTTCCTAATCTCCCCAATACCTAGTTGATCAATTTTCCAACTACGCATTACTACCCTTCTTATCAACTTGTTAAATACATCAGTCTCCCATTTTGTAATTATCACAGACTTAATGGACATCATGAAAATGATTGAAATTATTTAAAATAAAGAATTAATCTCCTTGAACATCAGGGTTTTGTTTCATTTAATGCACAATATTCTACTACATGCTCATCTCAAATTTTTAAACCCCAATGGGCTCTCAAAATTGAATCCATCTATATCTAATGAAGATCATTCCATAATCACTAATTTTCCTTCTTTGGTTAGTCAATAGCTTCCTATCCAACCCATTCCAACTAAGAAACCTCCTTTAAAAAAATTTCCTGCATCTCCTCCTCCTATCAATTCTTCTACAACGTTACCAATTCCAAATCAGAAACCACTAGCCAAGAAAGTTCCAACCAATTCATCCTATTATAGCTAACATATTTGAAACTTTCTCGTATCAACCCAACGACTAACCCTAGTCCTATTGTTGCTTCTACCTACCATTCTGATGTACTATCTATATTCTCATGACACATCTAAAACTCTCCCACAATTACATGGTATCTCTCACATCACCACATCAATCTTCATCATTGGTAAACTTGGGGGGAATCTCACTTTCTCCTCCCTCCATTACTAGAAGTTATCTTTTGTTTCTACAACTCCATTATACGCTCTTTGCTTCATGTCTACATTTTATAAGAATTCTCACCTCTTGGTACAAACACTATACTTTCGTTACCCTATGAAACACTCTAGTTCCATGGTTCATACTCTATTGCTGAGGATCTAACTCTGAAATGAGCCTCACATCATTCACACTTCATGCTTTGTTCTTCATGATAAATCCTTTCTAACCTATACTCTTGCATAACACACTAATTTCCTCATAACTCACTCTTGTTCTATGGTTCATTCTTAACTACTGAGGGGGAATTTATAAATGGACCTCATTTCATGCACATTTTTTGGGGGAATCATGACTCCTTCCATCTTCACATTTTTCATACCAAACTATCACATTCATACACCATTTGCATATATTCGTTGCATTTATTCTTTCTCGCTTATATTAATTACATGTTGCACTTTGTTTATTATGCTTGTTAGATAATCAGTATCTCATTATATTTTTATATACACATGTGCATTCACTTGGTCTCTGTAAGTGAACATAGATCTCTAATAGCTCCTTACATGATGCATGATGCCCGATACTGACTCCCTTAGTAGTACCATCGAGGCTCATAGGGGTGTCTACTTGTCCTATTCTCACATTCTACACATTACAGTTTATATTTCTAAATTTTTCACTACTTATCATTATAGTTACTTTACTTTTCAATAATATGCACACACTTTGACATACAATTTATCTTTCTAAAATGCTAACGGGTAATTCATGTGTATCTTTTTACTTGCAGGATTATCTGCAACCATGGTTATCTGGTACATTTTGATTTATTTTGTTTTCAACTATATGATTTTTTTGGAGGGCTATGCCTTATGTTTTGTATGATCGTTTTATGTTTTTGGATACTTTCGCCGTGATAGTCTTATCACATTATTAGTGATGTTTTATGTATGAAACCCACTTCTCACTTTTCATCTTATTTGCACACTTGATTCTTATATTATTTTCTATTATATGCTAGCAACTTTTAATACTAACATTTTTTTCTAGCCTACATTGTTTGCATGTGCCTTTGTTTCTACCATGCACATCCATTACCCCCTATA
Source organism: Taxus chinensis (assembly GCA_019776745.2). Lineage (NCBI taxonomy): Eukaryota > Viridiplantae > Streptophyta > Pinopsida > Cupressales > Taxaceae > Taxus > Taxus chinensis. The sequence continues at coordinate 767,008,175 of CM034153.1, forward strand.
AATATCAATTTCATATCAGCATCAAGTCCTCTTCTCTTGGTTGCATTCTCCTAAAGTTGTCTCTTGCACCCCAAATGAGGGGGCCATATATTGGGTTAAAAAATCATTGCTACAATAGCACAAAGCTATAGTTCATATTATCACAATACAGAAACAACATTGGAATATATTCACATAATAGTACAGAATCATACTTGGATTTCACACATAGTACAAACCAAAATGCATGGGCACTTTTGTCCTCCCCTGGATGATAATGTCATTAGGGAAGAAACATTTAGTTTTCTCAATTTAGCACAGCCTTCAGTACTTTACAACATATTTCTCCAGTAGTATACACTTGCCTACAAATAAAAACTAAATTCTATCTCTTACAAACAGTTACAACATGAAACAAAACAAAACAACATGGGATGTACCATCTGCAGTGGTGCTCATTCGGGAAACAGTCATGGAAAGAAAGTAAAACTAGACCTCTCTCCCCAACACTCTTCTCCCATGGTGAGATATTGTCCAAAAAACTCACATTTGGCATGATATTCTCACTCTTGGCATGATATTGCATGAAAAAATCGCCCTTGGCATGAAATGGCCCAAAAAACTCGCATTTGAAATGAGATCACCCAAAAAACTCATTCTTGGTGTGAGATCACCCAAAAAAATCATTCTTAGCATAATATTTCCCAAAACACTCACCCTTTTCAGGACATTTTTCTATCCTTTTATACTCTTATACATCATGTGCACACTTTCATTTTTACATACTTTCACACTTTTACACATTTTATTCATACTTTTAATATACAAGATTTTGAATACTCTTTCACTTTTCTTTTACAGTTTTATCCGTAATACGCAACAATAAGTAACCTACATCATAAAATACACACACAACAATAGGTACAAGATACACATACACTTCAACCCTATGGTCCAATCCCATTTTCCTAGGTTGCATGCTTCACTTTGCGATCACTTCATGCTTCACTTGTCCACTGAGCATGTTATTTGTTGCACTCTCTATAGGATCATAAGGTACACATCTTGTGACTAATTTATGCTATTGATTATTCACTCAACAACATAAATTATTGGAAAAATGTAGACAAAACATGTATGCACTTGGGTATATTTATAGGTCCTAAAAGTAGGCTAGAATTTACATTATTCCTAAGAAAGAAAACTAGTAATTGATAACTCCCTTTAGCCAATTTCTTCATCTTCAAAATTTTTATTGGATTTATACATCTTGCACTCTTGCCATCATTTAACTATTTTATCTTTCTATGGCATCAGACAATAGTGCCCAGTTTACATGCTACCATAGGCATTCCTATCCGCCTAGGCACTCATGTCCCTCTTTATATCTCTCTTTCTCTTTTGGACCCCTTTCACTTCATAATTACTTTTTATCACTTTATGTTGGCATTTTAGTTGTAAATTACGAAATTCAAACAAGAAAATAATATAAATACATAGTTATATTTTCAAAATAAGGGACCAAGTACTAAGCATTACATACTACCACCTAAGCTTTCTTTTTTGAAGGATAATTTATTTTCATTAGATCAAGTTTTATCCTCTGCAGTTACTTTATCTTCCTTCACGGTGGAGTCCACTACACTCAAGAATTATTGATATGGGCACCTTTCTATTGTCTATCTCTATCATCTCACTGCTAAGAAGATGATGCAAGGACTTCCTCCAAACTCACATGCATTTCCTATTTGTCCTACTTGTTTGGAGGTAAAACAACATCGAGATCCATTCTATTCGAGTAAATTTCATGCCAAGAATCATCTTGAGGTCATTTATACTGATATTTTTGGACCCTTAATTCATTATAAGGATTTTAGTACTTCCAGTTGTTCATTGATGACTATTACCACAATACATGGATCTTATTTCAATAAAAGAAGAATGAAGCATTTATAAATTTTTAGATCTTCTATAAGCGATTTTTTCAGCATACCGAGAAGACCCTTCTTGTCCTCTGCTTAGATCGAGGGGGAATTCACATCAAATAAATTATTGGAATTCTTGAAGGATCATGGAATCATGCAAAATTTGACTAGCCCTTATACTCCTTTGAAGAATTGCATTGCATAATGTCATAGATATGGTTCATTGCATGCTTTCACTATGAAATTGGAGAACAGATTTTGGGAAGAAGTTGTCCAGACAGATGTATATCTTCTAAAGTGGGCATTTACAAAAGTCTTATAGGAAAATACACCGAGAGAGGTATGGAGTAATCATAAGCCTTTGATTTATCATTTGATCTACTATTTGGTTATAAAACATATATACATGTCCTAGATAAGAAGATGAAGAAGATTGATGTAAATGCACTCCGGTGCATTTTTTTGGGGTACAATACTACCTCAAAATCATATTGTCTCATGGATCCTAAGACAAACAAGATATATGATAGTAGATATATAGTTTTTAATGGGTAATCTTTTAACTCATTTCCACATAAAGAAGAGTTAGTACCGACCTCCTCTCATAGATTTCTCTCAGATTCAAATGATGAGCATGAGGATTCTTCATAGAAGAAAGATGGTTTATAAGGAGTATTGTTCATTGATGTAGAAACTAAATCATGCACTTGGGTACATTTCTAGGTCCTAAAAATATACTAATTTGTACATGATTCCTAAGAAATAAAACTAGTGGTTGAAAACTATTTTTGGCCTCTTTTCTTTATCTCTTATCTTCTTTTGGGTTTTACACACCTTAAAACCCTACCGGAACATAACTTATTTATCTTTTATATCCTTAGACACTAGCACCCAGCCAGGAAACTAGTGCATAGATGATCATATCCCTCTTGGTCGCTCTTGACCCTCTCTATAATTTTCTCACTCTTTTTGGTCTCTTTTATCTTTTGGGCATCTTTTACACTTATGGGTCGGCCTTACTTTTGCGAATTACAAAATTCAGAAAAGGAAATCATATATATATATATATATATATATAGTTAGTCAGTTACTTACTTACTTAATTCTCCAAAATCAAAACCACAAACTAGAATTATCTACAATCACCTAAGCTTGTATCCAAAGGCATTAAATCATTACAAAGAATCCATCTAGCAAACTCACTCAAGGGATGAGGGTTTTATCACTTTTTCATACAAAACATAGGAAGGGAAGTTTACTCTATTCCATTACACATGTTTTCATCTAGAAAATTCTAAATCTAGCATATTATCTTGGTACAACTTGTACAAGGGCATCATATCACATTCATAACTACATGGAGTTTGAATAGTAGTGTAGTGTTTGGTACTAAATTCACTCTTTGAGTGTTCGTCGGGGTCAGTCTGACTCCACATTGTACATATTTTTTATTATATTTTATGTGGTTTGTGGACATGTGTAAGTAGACATTTTTTTTGCAAGTTACAAGTAAATTTGGTGATCTAGGAGTGAAATCAGAGCAGCAGACGGAGATAAATAGTTAATACCCTCATTAAAAAAAATAGATCAAATCTTGACTATTGACACATGAACTAGCGTCCAAAATAAATATTAGTGCCTAGTCCCTCCTTGAATACACTAAATTATGCAGTTTGGGTAAATATTTAGTCGTTGTCTCATACTACTATTCATATGGTTCTTGAGTGAAAAAGAGTACCAGTTAACCCATTTCTTTGCCCATTTTAATTCACTTTCAGTCATTACTTTTGATCTTGCACCCACACTTTACCAGTCCGTATTTTCATACTACATATTCCCTATTGCTGATTAGGGCACCCTGGGTGCCCTGATCCCCTATGGGTTGCCTTCATCCTCTTTGCACTTTAATTTCATCTTTTAGGCACTTTCTAGCTATTTGATCTTTCTATCTTTCTGGTGGTTGGCCTTGTCAAGGTTTGTTACGAAATTAGATCAAGATAACCATATAAATATAAATTTATGAGACCATAATGAGGGACCATGCACTAAGAAATAATATTTCCACCTAAGGTTGCATCCATTAAAGGCTTATATTATTCCATTTTCATCCATCTAGCTTCATCACAAGGGACAAATGTTGTTCGTCTACATCACACATCATAGGAGGGGAGTTAATTCTATTCCATGTATCAATTACTTATATTCTACATCTGGTTATTGTTCGTTAATCACAAAGTGTGACTAACATGAGAGCACCTAGGGAACAATTTCACACACAGACATGTAGAACTACATTATGTCTGAGATGTTGTGTAGTGGTCAGTGATAACTCCATCCATTTTGAAACTGAGGAAAATCTGACCCCTTCATATGCATCTTTCTTTTCTTAGGGTTTTGATGCTTTTTTTGGGGTTTACAGGTGTTTCCTCCATCTCTAATTTGCGGCGACATCTAGTGAGGTTCAATGACATTCATGCAACAGGAAGTGAACACAAGTGATCATTCAGTTACACCTCAGAGGAGGTTTCCTCATCATTTCCACTGACCAGGGTGCCCATATCTCAGACCAGTGTGCCCCAGGCACCCCTATCCTTCTCCAAGTACCCCAGTATTATGAAATAGTCCACATCTGCACTTTTACAAACTCATGTGTGAAGGTTTTCTCCTCTTGTCCATTTGATCTCCACTGTGACACAGGACCATGACCTCGATAAATAATCTAAGGCCTTTATAACCCTCTTTAAAAATTAGGGTTTCACATTTTATTTAATTGGTTGCTTGGGTGTATTTACTACATTTTATTTACTACTTCTATAGCATCAAATTAGGCATTTGTTTTAATATTTAGCTTAATCACTCCTATCCTCCTATGGGTGCTCTTGTACTACATTTTTTTAAGTTCCAGAACCTCCATTAAGCATTAAGGACATTGTCTACAATCTGTTTTAGCTATTCACCTATCAAGATCACTTCTTGACTTCTCAAAAATAAGCTAATTCATTCTATTTCCTCCTCTTGCTTAGGGTTTCATATTTTATATGCTTTTTTAATTGTTTATTTATCGTATGTTACCATTGTATATCATTCATTACAGTAGTTACCTTTAAATTAAGATTTAATTCAATTTATATTAAATCATTTGGTGAACCCATGCCCTCATTTGAACAATATTAGTTACTTTTTTGTTGTCAGCTTCGATACCCTAGGATTCTATCACCATGTGTGTCTCCATCCCTACCTTCTTGTTGGCCACTAAATAATTTTAAACTAAAATTAAATCTTTTTTTCCAAAACTTATATTCATCTTCATACTTCTCCTAAATACGTGTATCATAATTTTTTACAGAATTCTATTTTAAGGAATAAAATATTACTATTACATCCATTGAAATTCCTTCTCAATATATTTAAGATAATGATCCCCTTCTTTATATTCATGTTTGTATCAGTAATGTAGGAGTTAAGTGAGCTTTAGTTAATAATGGATCTGGTCACAGTATCCGTAATCTAGCCTTTGTTCACTAAATTAACCTTTATGAAACCTCCTTGATTCCCTCATCTATTTCTATCCGTGGATTTGACAACATCCCTAAATGTTTCTTAATTACTATCATACTTATTGTCACTATTCGCTCATGCATTTTTCCTATCCCATGTTATGTGATGGCTAATAATCTTAATTATAATCTTCTTCTTAAGCAGCCTTGCATCCATACCATGCATGTGGTCCCTTCTACTATTCATACTCGGCTTAAATTCCTCTATGCATGCGTTTTTTATGAGGCTCTAGCATATCCCTCCCCATTCACCTTTTGCACTACTATCGAACATTCACAAGAAGCTCCCATTTCCTTGGCATCTCATCCCCATTTTTCTAAATATGGTTATGGTTACTATTATTTGCTTCATTACAGCTTCATTGTATCTAGATTAGGAAAATATTGTCAAGGAGTCACAAAACAATTGTCTATTCCTTCACAATCTACTAAAATTGGTATTGGTTATCGCACTTCATCCACTTCTATAATTCACACAACATCTTCCCCCGAGTTTTTTACTATTTCACATACTTCTCAAGTTCCTCTACTATACCCAGCACTTATTAGAGATCTTTCCTCCTCTACTTGGCCTAAATTATATACTTTCCTTACTGATGATTCTCTCTTAGAATACGTGGGGACCTAAGATCATATCCTCTCTAATCATCACAAAAAATGTTTCACATTTATTCTAGCCACTACTACTTATTTTGGTGCATTTGATTATCCTAATGTCAATATTCATACTCCTAACACCATTCCTAATTATTCATACATCAAGGACTGATCCAGTTTTTAAATGAAGAAATTGTTCAGTATAACCTTGGCACTAACAACAACCCCCGTATGGTTTTATTGACTTCCTCTTTTATGCCTTCCGAACAGGATGACATTCAAAAATTGCTTCATGAATTTTCTAAAATATTTTCATGGGACTATAATGACATGCTTGGTATATATCCTAATGTTATTATGCACAATATCATCTTCAATCGTGGACCTAAACTAGTACAAGAAAAGAGTCAAAAAATGTATCCTAAAGTATCATTACTCGTCAAGTAAGAAATACAATAACTTTTAGATGTTATCTTCATCTATTTTATTGATAACCCTGAAAGGGTATCTAAAATAGTGCATGTTATGAAAATAGATGGAAAAGTTCATTGCTCCACCAATTTCTGTGATCTTAATAAATCTTGCCCTAAATAAAGCTTCCCAGTACAACATATCGATGTTATCATTGATTCTACTACCATTAGTGACATTCTTTCCTTCATGGATGGCTTAGTGGGTTATAATTAAATCAGAATCAACCATGTTGATCAAGAGATTACATCATTCACCACACTATGGGGCACAATTTTCTATATTGTTATGCCATTCAACATTGGGAATATTAGGATACCTTATTAGTGTGTAATGACTCGCATATTTCATGAATATATTCACAAAATATTGAGGATTATGTCGATGACATACTTGTAAAATATCAACACCTGCCTCCTATGCTCAAGATGTCCGCACTCTTTTTGAACGTTTGCGCCAATATAAAGTATGTCTAAATTTCATTTGTATCATCCTATGAAGTTTTTTGAGGTCCTCCAAATGTCTTGTCTCCACTTAATGTTTTTATGTTACATGATTCAATCTAAACCTCTTTAAACAAATGCGACCATTATCCCAACTAGGCCTAAGTGACACTTTAGAGTAGAGCATAGAAAACTATCAAATCTTAATGGAAGGTTGATTCTGTATATGTAGTTTTTAGTGTAGGGGGTTGAAAGACCATGGGTGTTAGTCTTTTGTTCCACAACAACTTGCTACATAACAATAGAAAGGAAACCATATTTCAAAAATCCTTCATTACATTGAAAAAATGCTATTTTTAATTTCATTGATCTAGGAATGTGATTTAACAAAAATAAAATTTTGTAAAACTCTAATTACAGAGTCATGTATTATAAATGAATGTTAAAGTTCAAAAACGTGTATGATCTTCAAAAAATGATTCCTAGAGTTCTAAGTATATTTATATTTCCAACAATATACCATTGGAAATCTAATTCAATGCTCTAAATTATAATGCTTTCATATGTTCCATAAGACCAATGCATTTCTTTCCAAGGTCTATTTTTGCCAAGCACACCCTACGGTTTTAAGAAAAAAATACTATTTTAAGGATTTTTCAGGAAGAATCGGATCATGGGACCCATCCCATTCTCCTCAAAAGGATTTTTAGACTAAAATTCGTATAAATAATTTCCAAATAAGTCCTCCTAGAGCTCTGAAACACTTCATCGTCAAGGTCTCTCTACAGGTAAACTCTCACAAGTCGAAATGTTTTAAAGAGGACACATGTCACTCCTAGGCTCAAAGAACACTTTATTGTATTTTCTCTCCCATCACCTTGTGACAGCTGGGACAAAAAAGTGTGCCCATGAACATTTGAGCACTTCAGTCCACCATATCACCCCGAAAAGATCCATAATGCAAGTTAAGCTCCTTCTCACCTCTTTCTAGTCCCCCCTACCATCCTGCAACCACTAAGTGACACTAGTCAAGATAGGGTGAGGGAGAATTGTTTTTCACTAATTTTCACATCCCCTTGTGACATTTAGGACAAAAACATGTGCCCATGAGCAAGCCCCTTCTCACGTTCTTCATATGACATAGTCTTAACACCCTAGAGCTTTTTGCATGCTTTCTCTCTCTCATTTGCCAAAGGAAACATCATGCAACACTTGTCATGTTTTGGTGAGGGTGAATTTTTTTGCATCATCTATCCTATCCCCTTGGGACAGTTGGAAGAAAAAAGTGTGCCGATGAGCAAGATGATCAAAAACAAAAAATTGGCTAAGTCCTTAACTGTCATATGCTTCCTCTTTCCATCACCCACTCCATAAATGCATTCACTCATGTTAACCACCACTCAAAAATAAAAAACATAACTTAAAAAAATAAATCAACCTCTTTAGCATCCATTAAATTAATTTTTGAAGCTGGTCATGACATTCAAATATGAAAAACCCTCTTTTGTGCCCTAATCTTCCAAATCAAGTTTTTCTCATAACTCGTGTTCCTAAACTTTGTTTTCCATTAAATTTTAACGGTGGACTCCTAGAGAAAACACCTTTAAGAAGAGTATTTTCATGCCCTAATTCATACCCTCATGTATTTTTATAGAGTAATGAATTTTCTAGCAAAAAATCACCTTTTCTTAGATCTATAAGGAATTGTCGATCGAAATCTCTCGAGAATTGGAGTAAAGCCTTGAAATGAATTATGTAAACTTCTGTAAGTGGTTTAATTTGAATATGAAACTAGGAATAAAATTTAATATTTTTAGTAATTCCCTACCACATAGACCAATAAAAATAAGAAGTTTGAGGAAAATTTGGTTTCTTGTATCTGAAGACACTCCTTCAAGTGTAAAAAATTAAAAAGTGACAAATTTGGCAAAAATGGAAAAATTAGTAAGAATGGGCACCCATGTGTAACATGTTAAAAATATTAAATGGGTTAAATGAGCTAAAATTGGTCACATTTCCGTCCATCACACATTCTCGAATGCTTTTGGTACTTATAGAGGTCTTTCACTCAATTTTCAAGCTAACTCCCACATTTCCCTATGCGGTGAGCATATGGTTTCTCAAACGAAAAATGTCAATAGTGGAAGTTCCTATAAATCTCGACTTGTCACTAAGTGGTGACCATCTCTTTGGATATTTCCTCATGTGAATGGTAATGACAAATTCATACTTACAGTGTAGTGAGAAATGAATTGTAACTTGTATGGTTTGGTTCCTAGGTTTAGTCATCAGCGTCCTCGAGGTGGTATAATCATCATTATTAGGTCGTAAAAGAAGTTGTTTCAAGTTATCATTTATATGTATGACTGGTCAAGAATAAATGGTGGTGTTTCATGGTTTGGAATGGTTGTTTCAAGTAAAAGAAGGCATTCTTCATTGTTGTCAATGGTATACTCAGTAGTGCTACTCACTTACCTTCTCAGTGTATCAAGGAAATGTGTAAAAGTGCATTATTTCAAGAAACCTTAAAAGGGGGAAAAGTGGACAAAAAGAATACATCAGATCTCTTCATCAATGGAGCATGAAAATGTTGCAAATTTCCATCATGGAGCAAGTTTCCATATTCAACTTCTTCGGATTAGATTTTCAACAAAGGCGGAGGCATCTTGATCCATTTTTTGGAGCATACGTTCTCTTACCTCCTCATTCTTCCTCCTCTTCTCTACCTCCATTCTAATTCTTCATTGTAAACAATCATGACTTTTTTTTATTCATTAAAGTGACTATTTAATATTTGTACAATGTAAAAGTCCCTTTCACAATTATAAAAAGGGGATTTATTTTGTCCTTCCTAGAAATACAAAGAGTCACAAGTTGAATATGGACATGAACAGTCATGTGGGGGTAAAGGAAGAGTTACCATGTAAATCTATAAATTAAGAGAGTATCCATATCTCAAAGAATGGTTAATCTTGTTTACTAGCTACCATACTCTCTAGAAAATAGTAATCAAACTTCCTCTATTTCTCCAGCTTATCTTTCCTTCATTTCTATTGTTGTACAACTTTGTAAATATCTCAGTAAAGAAAGGATTTTCTAATTTTCTGGATGAGTGAATAAGTGAAATTTAATGTTCATGGTTTCATCTTGTCTTGATATAGATAGTGAGGTTGTGATTATTCCTAATTGTGTGTGATAAAATATCTGGTTAATCCTTGTAAGAATTTGATTTTCCTTAATTGCAGTATTAACCCCTTTTCCTAATTTCCCACTCCCACCTTCTCACATTTCTTGCAAATTCCTCCATTGCACGAAATTGCAACATTTCACTGTAGGTGCAGTGGAGAGTGCATGTTAAATCCCCATCCTCTGGACCAACAAAAAAAAATCATCCCACATACAATAACGAAGTTGCCCATTCAATCAAAGGGAGCTTGTCCCAGAGTACTAGTGTAAATCCACTAATTTTTCCTATCAACAAATTATTTCATCAACAACAATGCGGGAAACTTTGGCTAAAGTAATGCAAGTAACAGATTGCATTGTATGTTCACCATATCCTTAATTTATAATTTTTATATACCATAGTACGAAGTTAAGTAATTAACTTTCATGGTAGACATTTAAGGATGGAAACATAGATTATCTAAACCTTATTAAAAAAGGTAAACTTGCACATACTCTCTTCAGGTGGACTGAAAGGAGGTATACATGTTCTCTTCTCAGTTGCACAAGGTTTACACATGTAAGAGTTATCAGATGGATCGAAGTTAACTAAATGAATTGTTGTTTAAAAATTATCAACTGGTTGTTCTCAGTTAACTTTATTATATACTTCATGAATGGATGTTAGAAGTTTAAAAAATTTACTTCAGTTTGAGAAAATAAATCAGGTATTACATATTGGAATGCATTGATATCTCTAAATTCCTATTTGTAAAAAGGGTTGCGGCCTTTGCAAATAAAAACCGTTACCCTTTTTTAATTTTTGGACAAAATCTATAAACACTACCATTGGGATCTCTATAAATATAATAATAATAAATATTTTTTACACCCTTTTAGATTGAGTAATTTAGTTGTTTATTGAATTAATTACACTAGGGAAGTAAGGGTAGATAAAAGAGGTTATTATGATTAATTAACTTGTAATATTAATAACATAATATTTGAACAATGTATCCATACCTTAAACATATGATACAAGTAGAATATACAAGGGAATGAGTGTACATAGTTGATTACAAATGATTCTAGGAAATTATAGATGTATAGACTATTGGAAGTGGAAGATATGAATACGATAATGATTTTTTCATAGAACTATGACTTGAAACTAGTTTGGTGAAGAACTCTATGACTCTTCCAAGAACTTATGTATGGTCTTGACCCTACTACATGGGCTTGGAATTACTTGGATTCTAGTTCTATAAATATTTGGAAGTGTCTCTTACCTAGAAATTTCTATCGCTATCACACCCTAGTTATCGGTCATGTTATGAAACCCTTTGAACATTCTGAATAAGATTCCAAACCCTACTCATGTTGTGAAACCATTTGAACCTTCTAAATAAGTACAACATATCATCAGCAGAGGCAGGTAAAGGCCTAATGTCAAGTAAACCATGTCAAGATTAGTCATTATGTTCAAAACATGAAATCACATATCAGTACAACTAATATGAATGTGGAATTTTGTATTACATTTGATTTATATAGTGTAAAAGAAACTGTTAGATCCGCACATGGATTAATTAATCATTCGATGTACATATCATTTGGGAGATGTGTATACATAAAAATGCCTACGATCTAAGAAATAAGAAGTGCAACATTTTCTCAGAAACCAAAAGAAAAATGAATGAGCGTGTGTTTATTGAAAAAATGCATGAGAACACATAGACAATTTGACATTTTTTAACATGTAAACATATATAGATAGACAAATATGTTCATGACAATGATATTCTTCCACATGGAGTTGTATTGTTCACTGTTAGATTGTTATTTTTGATGTAGGTGCATTTCTCAACAATACCTCTTTGACCAGGACAAAAAGTGTTATGTAACTCTTTGTTCTTGATTACAAAAGAAAATAGAAACAAAATGTAAAGACTAGTTAATGGGCAAGAAGTTCATAATTTGAAAACTTCACCAAAAAAAAGTTACATTTCTTATATTAAACCAAAATTTTCACTTGATGCACAAGTAATGACGAGATGGCATGTAAATTCAATGTTTATATGGAATTGTATTACTATATAGCAAGTGATAAGACAATCTTAGTATACATATAAATCTACAAGTTTTAGAGATGGAGACGAACTACTTCTGAGATGCAAGACCTTCTTTTTGTTTTTACTTGCAAATACCTTCAAAGCTATGGACATTTGTTTGTAGCACTAAAATGTAATTTCATGAGAGACATGTAATTCTACCAATGAGTACTCACATAAGACTATAATAAATTTAATAACTAGATCGGAAAACAGGGGATATTAACTCTTGAATATTAATCTCTACTAATATTTTAGCTTGCCTATCTTAGGAAAGAAAATCCTATTTGACTCAATAATAACAAGGTATAAGGATTCTAGTTTCCAATTTATATTTATTGATAGCTGGATGTTGGTTCCCATAATAAATTCACTGATAATAATATAAGTTCTTTGGAATTATTTTGTAAGTTAAATGGAAATTACTAGATAATTAGAGTCAAACTATGCACTTAAAGTCTCTCATGTAAAATTATTTCCTACCTTTCATAGAAGTTTTGGGAGTGGAATGTAAAACTGCAAACATTTGAATTAGAGAAAATATCAAATATCAAATTGATATCTAACAAACAATATAAATAATTCACAACCATATATAGATCTTCAAGGCTCATGAAAATCTTGATGCCTTCTTCCCATGGCCCTTCTTCCCAGTTCCATGGTTATTCCATCATCCAACCTATAATTTTTTCTTTCAACAATAAATTTGTGTTGTGTCCTCATGTTTGCAAGCAATGAACACTAGAAGATTCGATGATCTTTATTCAACGTGGAGAGGAAAATATATAGCAGATATCTTTTGGTTACAACCAAGTGGTTGTGTACAACAAGGCAAGTCGTTTCAGTAACTAACACCTAAGTACCATATAAACAATAATGTATTATTTTATGCTTAAATTCCCCCCTTATTACATTGTTATTACAAATATACTCTCGAAACAACTCAAATTTCACCTTCAACAAGAGATTTAGTGAGAATATCAGCTACTTGAGAATTTGTTGTGCAATATTGCAGTTGGATGTAGTGGTTCAAGACTTGTTCTCGAATGTAATGACATTCGACTTCAATGTGCTTAGTTCTTTCATATATAAAATGGATTCATCACAACCTTTAACACACTATGATTGTCGTAATGAATGATAGGTGTATTTTCTTCAAGATTGTCCATATTTGCAGGAATGTGAAGTAGCCAAATTTCTTCGCAGATAACTCCTCGTGTGACACAATATTCTACTCCAGTGGAAGAGAGAGAAATAATTGTTTGTTTCTTACTAATCCATGAGAAGGTTCAAATCTAAGATGAAAACACATATCATGTAGTTCAATTCTTGTCATCAGTAGATCCGACCATAGTCCTGAGTCGGTATATCCATTGTAAGAAGAAATGAGAGTTCTTCTGATATTCTAGATCATAATCATTTGTACCTCAGGACATATCTAATAACATCCTTTTGTTACTACCCAATGGAATTAATTTATCTCTTGCATGAATATGGAAAAATAGCTGACAATAAAGCATATGTATGGTCTGGTATAGTTCAAGTAAATGAGACTCCCAACCACGAGCCTTTAAGATCTATATATGGTTGTGAATTGTTTATATTTTTAGTTTGTTTCCAATTTATTATTGTGATATTTTCTCCAATGTATACCATTCCACTCCCAAAAATTCTCTAGTGAGTAGGAAAATAATTATCTATCAAATAATTTAAGTGTTAAGTTTGACACCAATTCTCTTGTAATTTCCATTAAACCTACAAAACAATACAGGCATTTTTCAATACAAACACAAGCTCGTTCATTTTGCGTTTGGTTGCCGAGGAAAACGACATGCTGCTTATTTCGTGCAATGGTAGGCATTTTCATGTATTTACATCTCCCGAAGCACATATACATTGAATGGTTAATTAATCCATGTGAGAGTCCTAGTAGTTTCTTTTGCACTCTTATATAAAGCAAATGCAATACACAATTCTTCATTCATTCATTCATTCATATTAGTTGTTGCAGTGAGACATGTGATTTCATTTTTTGAACAGAATGGCTAATATCGACCATGATGATAGGCGTTTACCTGCCTCTGCTGATGATCATAAGTTGTTATATGTCTAATGGGGTTGGAGCGGATCCCGGTCCGTTGCAAGATTTCTACGTTGCAGACCAGCAAAGCAAAGGTATAGGCAGAATTTGTATTATTATTGTTGTTAATGTGATCTGTGTATGTGTTTTAAAGACTAATGCTAGCCAATATTGAGTAGTACAGTTTTGGACTAACAAGATAGAAACAACAAAAGATAACCTATGTGTAGACATGATGTATATCTAGTGCAACAATGATGCAATCAAGGTTGTAAGATAGGAATGACATAATTAATATGGTGTAATACAAGAACTCTCGTGATCTTTGAAATTCTATACAATTAATGAGAGAATATGGGATTGATCTTGTAAATAATTTCTCATTTAACCACAACTCTTATAATTAGGTAAGTGAGCCACAATTTTTTTACTTGAATCTAGACATGCAAGTAATCCAAAGATAAAATCCAACACCATTATAGAAGAATATTTTCCAATCATTTTGCAAAACAATAGCTTGATGGTAAGATATGTAAAATAGAAACATCTAGGAAAAACATGCATAGAAGTGAGGAAAAAGCTCTATTGGAAAGATTACGAAGAAACTTTATCAAAAACACAGGTGGTTTCCCAATGCAGGACACTCAAAGAATGAATTCATCTAGCATAAAGACACTCTTCTAATGTATGTTGGATTTGGAATAGATATCAAACCATTTTAATAAATGAAATTACCTCAAAGATATGGAATCAATTTGAATATGGAAAATTTTATGGGATATGATTTTATATTTCATACTTTATAGGAATTAGAGTTACAAAGCGTGGCCAATGAAGTTTTTGTCTTATTTTGTTTGTTAAGGGAATATAATCAATGTAGGGTTTGAGTATAAGCTATTTTATGGGGACTCACGAAACAAAGTATTACCTATCATGTGAGTTCATATCAAGGTCTTGAATATTTGTCCAAATACAGGGAGACTCAATATATTTCCCCATATTAATGGGTATGAGTTATAATATAAAGATTTTTTAAAAATATATTAGGGGTGGGGTACATGGAGTAGTAAGGAGGTGTGGTGAGGAATAATCATGGGGGTAGATGAAGGAGCCCTAAATTCATATCATTTTCATTTTGTATTTTTTCAAAGTAGCGGCATGGGTTTTAAAGATGCAATATATTTCTATAAAAATAACTAACAATACATAGCTCTCAATAATTGAGACATCCTTTTAAGTATCATTGATATGGTATATTTCTTGTCATTTGATTCAATTTTTGTAGGATAACGGGTTTCATCAAGATTAATAGATCTAGCTTACAATAATGCAACCACAGGTGACCCTTCACATTACTATACAACGTTTCATTAGTGAGACAAATGTAAATAGAAAAATAAAGGAAGAGAGACATCAAATGACACATACTATGGTTTGTAACTTCCAATTCTAATATGAATTTCGTCAAGTTTTATGTGGGAATACAATCAATTTTTTTGACACTACAAGGTATTGAATCCAATGCTAGAAAGGTGAAAATAAAAAAGGAGTATAAAAATGTCATAGGGAAAATGAGTAGTTTGCATATATAGTAAAATAAGGAGGAATTTTATAATGAAATTTTTTTATTCGGAGTGGTTGTTAATAAGGGAAAAGTGAGATATAGATATGAAAATAGGGGTATTAATTATTATCATATGAATGTACATGATTGGACATTATTTTGCATAGTGGATCCTACTATGAGTTATCTTCGTCATGTTCATGGAAAGTGGAAATACCAAAACTTTTATTCCTTGTTGCATTTATTTAGACATTTACAAAATAGAGTAATGTATTTATATGCACATCAATAATAAATTGTCTAAATGGTTATACGACTAGTAATTGCACATGAGCTGCAATGTATGCCGAAAGGATTGCTAAATAAAGACTTGGTTTAGAGAAAAACATGCAGAATGGTGGACTTAACTTATTTTCAAAGATGACATGTCATTGATGGTGCAAGATTACAAGTGAACCCCAATTGATCATTCATTATACATCCCAAGTAAAAAACAAAAATACAAGCTCATGTTTATGCTCTCTGCTAAATACTATTCCATTTTTTCAGCTTTGAATGTTCTTATCCAAGTTGCATATTTTATTTCTCGACTATTTCACTTGACCAAACATTCTTTATACTCTCTAACTCTTTTCATTTTACTTATTCTCATTGTAATTATTTATCCCACCTCTTCAGATTCCGTGTTTGGTAATTATCTTCTCCAATTAATCTTTTAATTTGAATGTCAATCCATGCTTTTTTTATGAACCTTGGACTACAATACTATAAAACAATAATGAAACATTCAAAAAATACGATTCAAAAATGAAGTATAAATAATTTGATTGCATGAAAGATCAATTTTTCTTTACAAGGTTATAGGCCACTTCAAGGAAGCAAGATCCTTTAAGAAAGATCAATATAATAAAAATATGTGTATGCCTACACACTAGCCTAAGATTCACATTTACTCCAATTCTAGAAATGAAGCATTATCGGAGCATTTCCAACCTGTAGAGTCATGTCACACTTCCAAATAAACTTCTTGAGCTTGTAATCATCTTAGGTGCATCCACTTGATTTTGTTTTACCAATTGTTGCCCATATTTTATCCTTGAAAATGGCTAATCAAAGTACATTATGATATTGCATTATTTATTGTTAATTAAGCTATTGATATACCGCTTGTTGCTAACCCTTTGATCAATAGATAAAGAATAATATGTAGACCCTATGCCCTTCCTATCATTTATTTATTTATTTATAGTAGGAACGAATCAATGGAAATGAATACCGAAAACCATATGGAAATAAAATCTAGTTAACGAGACACATGAAATCATGGTCCCCTCGTTAGCTTGCAAAGAACTTGGCCTTGGAATTGGGCTTGACATTCAAATATTTGTTTTCCTCCTTTACTAGGGATGTACGTTGGACGAACAATTATTTTGTTTGTTATGAATTTTTGAAAATTCATTCGTAGAATCCCATGAATCTGTTTGAGGTCCTCCAAATATCTTGTGAGATATTATATCCACTTCATTTTGGTAAACTATGTGATTTGGTCTAAATGGGAATATTAGGATATTATCTCCCACTTCATTTTGATAAATTATTTGTGATGAACATCATAGGATTTGTTGGAGCTTCAACATGTGCTGCGAGGTTGTTTGGATAAGCCCATCAAGAACCTATCAAGATCTCTCCTTCCTAAAGAGATGTTGATCCGTAATTGGAAATACCAGGAGTTATCATTGATAAAGCTAAGGCCAAATTTATATGTGCAATGGTAGGAAGATTTGATGTACTTAGACCTAGCATGGACTTTGTGAGATATAGGTGGATAAGGGAAATGGGCATGCAGGGGTTGATGTCAGGGAACTTTCTGGTGAAGATTTTGTTTTATGTTTCTAAGATGAATTGGAGATGCAAAGGGTGCATTTGGGGGAAGTCGTGGGTTTATGGGAACTCTTCTCTTAGTCTCCACCATTGGGAACTTGGATTGCCACATGATTTTTATTTTTCAGTCCCTTCATGTGTGGATATGACTCCCTTCTCTCCCCCCTGGTGTTCTGGGAGCCCGAAAGTTTTTTGGGGATTGCTTGATCTATATGGGTTTTGATTGATGTGGATCCCTG
Source organism: Taxus chinensis (assembly GCA_019776745.2). Lineage (NCBI taxonomy): Eukaryota > Viridiplantae > Streptophyta > Pinopsida > Cupressales > Taxaceae > Taxus > Taxus chinensis. The sequence continues at coordinate 767,026,187 of CM034153.1, forward strand.
CTCCCACAACTCTGTCTAGGTTGGTATTTTCCCCAGATGTACATGCAATGTTTCTGTGGGTTCCAACATACCCAAAAGAATTTTTCTGAACTCGTCGGAAGGTATATGGGAACCAAATATTTAAAGTGGAGAGCTCACAGATCTTCTGTGGCAAATGAAGAAGGGGTTAGATATAATTCAAAGACGTGTTATGTTGTTGAGGACTCCTCGCAGGAGGAGAGTGTTTAACCAAGTGGATGAAGAGTCAGGAGAGGAGGAGTCACATGCTAGTGGGTCTCAGGCCGAAGAAGAAAAGGATACTATTGCAAGCACGATGGAAGCCATTCAGTCGAACTTGTGTCCTGTCTGGTCTGAATTGAGGCGTCCAAAGGAATTTTCTGTGGTTGTGGAAAGTGAAGTTTTTCACAGGCCTACTGGTGACAGGGGAGCACCGGTCCCCTAGGCGGGACAATTAAAATTTTGAAAGTAGTCGCTTAGCTGGAGGCTCAGGTCAGCTGACGGTTGGGGAAGGTGTGGGGGATAACGACATGGAGCTATTGGGGCGAGAGATGGAAGCAACTTCTAATTGTAAATTTCGTTTGGCTTCAGTTCATGGAGGACAGCTGGATGATGGTGAAGGCCTGACGAAGAATTGTGGTTTGGGGGATGCTGATGGGGGAGGTTGGTGTTGATGTGTCGATCTTGGGACGGAAGATGTGATGCATGGGGTAAAGCGGATGGGTGGACTACTGTCAATCCCAAGAATCATGATCGTCGAATTACTCGGAGTTGCTCTTGGGCGACTTTGTGATATGTTTTGGGGTCAAGTCTTTTTTGACCTAGCCTTCACTGTTGAAGGCGGAGGTTTTCTCGTGTGTTTTCAAGCTTGTGGTTGTCTTTTTCGGGCTGCTGGTAGAAGCCGTCTCTTTTATTCCTCAATTATACATATATTTTTTATCTTTTGGTATACAGCCTTTGGGAACCATAATCCTTGTTTTCTTACCCTATTTAATAATTTATTTTGGGTTTAAATAATGTACTTAAATATCTAGTTTATAATAACTAACAAATTAGCATCATCTTTGACTCAAAATATCTAGTTTTCACCATGTACCCTTCCTTGGAGCGTTGGAGAAATATTTTTGATGTAGAGAGTGGTATATTAGCCATGAAGATTGGAGAGCTTGATTGATGGAATTGCGTTTAATTGGAATATCGTGGGGCGTTGAGGCAAACGGTGACGTGAACCCACCACCATTTAGTATCGGTGACGTGAACTCCACACGGTGACGTGACGTGAACCCACACCACCTTTAGTAACTGCAGGGAAGATGATATCATCCGGCGTTGAGCTAACTGCAGGGACCTCCGATATATATCCCTTGCAAGTAACCAAAATCAAGCAGCAAGTCGCGAATGCAACGGTTTTAAATATGTTAACAAAACTAAGATCCACGATTGCTGATGTGGTTAACGACCGTGTGAGAGTATAATAACTATGGACTCAGGCGGATAGACATACAAAATGTTATATTGGAATAAATATATTGTATATATATATATATATATATATGAAAGATGAATTTTTTGATAAATGGAATCCGAATGTTATGTATGTAGCTGGACTTCCAACACTATCAAGAGTATCGTACTTTCAAGTGTATTATTTTAAAGTATATATTAATCATTCACAATTATCGTTGAATGTGTAGAAGATTTATTATATCTTAGACAAATGTATTTTTTGTTATTTGATGGCATATACTTTTAAAACGTGTCGTTAGATAATCTCTAAAATTTACAGAAACATGGGAAGATGAAATTAAAGGCCTCAAATCTCTGCTCTTGTGCAATATTCTTAGTTCACTCATTGGTATTACATGCTTGATTCATGTCTTTTTTGTGTACATAAATTCAATTGATGGGAAACCTCAAAACCCAATGAACTTTCCAAAACATGTAGAAGATCACCATTACAGTAGATGAAAGAATATGGCACATATGAATCCGTCAATGAAACCCATGGCATTTTTCAACACTTAAAAAAAACATATTTCTTCTTCATTTCCTATGTAGCCTTTATAAAAAGCATTACAAGTTTAGGCATCACCACTTTATATATAGGGATGTTAAATACAAGTTATTTTATACTCTCATTTCGATATTTTAATTCATTTTGTCCATATCAAGTACTTCATGAGACTAAATGTATTCAAGGTATTTTATCAAAAAATTCACATGCCTTCAATATGATTCCACATTTTTGTATACATTTCTACAAGGGAACTTACAACTACAACAAAACAAAAATAGATTCAATTTATATTGTGATGAATGTCCATACCTTTTTCAAGCTCGTATTAAGATGTTAAAAGGATTATGCAAAACATTGTGGATTCTAGCTTCATGCTACCTATTGAGTATGTTGGAAAAGAACCAAGGTCTTTTCAAACAAACCCATTTTGTATAGTTCTCGTAATCCTTGTAGTCTGTGGGACCACATTTCTTCCATGAATTTTTGTTGAACAATTCACATGCTTCATGCATACTTCCACATGTTACATACATATCTCTAGGGAATTTGCAACTAAAACATTTGAAAAAAGTCCCTTCTCAAGTATGTGTTAGTTGATGTTCATACCCTATTTCAAACCCTTCATTTTCCTATACAAATGGATTATGCTAGAAAATGTGAACTGATTATGTTGGACACTTATTGGTTACATTCAAGAATATAATGTCATTGCTTTATGAGGATGCTAATTACCCTATTTTTGTGTTTTGTCATAGTTCTTTTCTAACACATAGATGAGAAGCTATGGGAACATACCAACTCTAGAGAATGAAACATATAGATGTAAATTTGGACTAAAAATATATAGAAACCACAAAAATACCTATGTGTAGACATTAATATCTAGTGCAACAACGGTGCAGTCAGTGGGTAGTAAGATAGGGATTACATAATTAATTAGTGGTGTAATACAAGATTAACTCTCGTGATCTTTGAAATTATTTACAATTAGTAAGAGAATATGGGATTGATCTTGTAAATAATTTCTCATTAAACCACAACTCTTATAATTAGGTAAGTGAACCTAATTTTTTTCTTGAATATAGACATGCAAGTAATCCAAAGATAAAATCCAACACCATTATAAAAATAATATTTTTTCAAGAATTTTTGTGAATCTATAACTTGATGCTAAGATAAAGTAAAATAAAAGCCTGTAGGAAAAAACATGCATAGAAGTGAGTAAAATCCATATTGCAAAGATTTCCTACAAAGCTTATAAGGATAGTGTTTTCAGACACATGGGTATTGATGTGAATCCAGCTGCAAAGAGGTTGAAATACCTCAAAAACACACATAAACAGCTTTGCAAATAAAAACCAGGAGCTTCATAATAGCTGTTTCTTCTCATTTTAGAATCCACACTGATCCTTTACATCATTAGAATCCTCTTTTTTCTTCACGTCTACTCTAAAAATCCTAAAATGCTAAAAACTACCTACAATCAAAACAACTCGGATGGGCCCCAAAATTTGTGTGTGCCCAAATATGCCTTCACAAATTAATGCTCATGCGAAATTTTTGACTTATTCTAACAAGTGAAACACAAAGTTATTAAAGTTCTAAGACCTAGTCAAAAGCAAAAAAAAATATTCGGAAGCCAATTTTATTTAACTGGATGAAGGAATCTGAGCCTAAAAATGTGTCAAAATGGCAACAAACTTTTAACATTGGTTAACCCTAACATAGTACTAATATACATCTACCACCTTATAAAATTTTCAAGACGATCCAATGGTCAGATCAAAAGTTATGGTCTCTGCAAGTTATGCTCCCACATCATTCTCCCTTGGTTAAAAAGAATTCAGCACCTGGGAATTTAGTTGACGAAATTCATTTAATTTTGCACTGTCAATCTTCTTCAATTCCCACTCAAGAATCCAAGTATTTTCTTCTTGTTGCAAACCTTCCCACTGTACCAAATATCTGTTGTAGCTCCCATGTCTAGTAGTGACTGTCTTTCGTTCCAAGACACGCATTACCCTTTCCTTTTTCTTCTTTGGCATCTTCTGCTCCCAATTTATTTATTCCTCCTTCACAAAAATTTCATCATGACCTGGAAACTTATATAAATCAAAAACATTAAAAATGGTGAGATAGAAAAGTTTTCACGTAGCTCCACCTTGTAGGCATTATCACTCATTTTCTTTAGAATCCTACACGGCCAAATCTTCTTATACTTGAAGTTTATTATATGTAAATTTTGGAAACCTCTCCTTTCTAAGATGAACCATCACCATAATCTATCCTTCTGTGAATACACTTACTCTCCTACTGGCATATGCAGATGATTTATATTTTGCATTACTCACTTTTAGCTTTTCCCCTCACTTCATCATGTAGCTGTAGCTAGAATATGTTCTCCAAATGCTTCTGCATCATCACTAGCTTAATCTTCACCAAGTAGCACAATGAGATCTAGGAGCCCCTTGGTATTCCTACCATATATACAATCTAGAAAGGAGACCTCCCTATTGACCTATTTATCGAGCTATTATATGCAAACTCAGCTTGTGGTAAAGCTAAGTCCCATTGTTTTGGATTTTCTCCAACTATGCAACGTAGGAGATTTCCCAAGCTTCTATTCACTACTTTTCTTTTCCCATCAGTCTGGGGGTGATATCTACTACTAAACTGTAGTTGTGTCCCCATTTTCCTCCACAAAGTCTTCCAAAAGTGACAGAAAAATTTTGTGTCCTGATCTGAAGTGATCGTTCTTGGAACTCCATGCAATCTAACCACTTCTGAAAAAAAACAAATTTACAACTCTGGAAGCATCATTAGTTATTTTATAATAAATAAAATGTGTCATCTTAGAGAATCTATCAACCACAACAAATATAGAATCATTCCCTCGCTATGTATTAGGAAGTCCTAACACGAAATCCATACACAAATCAACCCATGGTCCTATAGGGACAGGTAATGGCATATATAACCCAATATTTTTTGCATGGCCCTTAGCCATTTGGCACACTCTACATCTTGTTACAATCCTACTTATGTCCCTTTTTACCTTTGGCCAATAACACTTTTCTACAACAAAAGCAAGTGTCTTACTTATACCAAAGTGTCTAGCCAACACCCTACTATGCAATTCTCTTAGAATATTTTCTCTCATTGAACCAACAGGGATGCACAATTGTTTCCCCTTGAAAAAATAACCATCCTGCATCAAATAATTAGAAGAACCACTACGTATTGTAGGATCCTTAAATTGTCTCACAACATCAACAAAATCTAGATCACCTTCATATAATTCCTTAACTGCCCCAAACCCTACTACTTCATTTTCCATCGTTGTCAAAAGTGCTACACACTGACTCAAGGAATCAACAACTTGATTCTGCTTACCCAACTTATTTTTTAAGACAAAAGTATATTCTTGCAAAAATGAAACCCATTTTGCATGCCTATTATTTAGTTTCTTTTATGTAGTCAGTGGTGTAAGATAGGCCTATCATAATTAATGTGGTGTAATACAAGATTAAATCTCATGATCTTTGATATTATTTACAATTAGTAAGAGAATATGGGATTGATCTTGTAAATAATTTCTCATTGAACCACAACTCTTATAATTAGGTAACTGAACCTAATTTTTTCTTGAATATAGACATGCAAGTAATCCAAAGATAAATCCAACACCATTATAAAATAATATTTTTCAATAATTTTGTGAATCTAAAACTTGATGCTAAGATAAAGTAAAATAAACGCATGTCAGAAAAACATGCATAGAAGTGAGTAAAATCCATATTGGAAAGATTTCCTACAAAGCTTATCAGGAAAGTGTTTTCGGACACATGGGTATTTTTCGATGGCACGCTCTCAAAGAAGGATTCCTCCAACATAAAGAAACTCTTTTAATGTATGTTGGATTTGGAATAGATATGAAACATTTTAATAAATGAAACTATCTAAAAGATATGGAATGAATTTGAATATGAAAAAGTGGATGGGCTATGAGTTTAGATTTCATACCTTAAAGGAATTATAGTTGTAGAGGTGGCTAATGATATTTATATCTTATTTTGTTGCTAAGGGAATATAATCAATTTGGGATTTGATGATAGGCTATCTTATGGGGATTCAAAAAACAAAGTATTACCTATCACATGAGCTCATATTCAAGTTTTAAATATTAGTCAAAATAGACAAACACCCAATATATTTTCCCACATTAACAAGTATAATGAATTAAACTATAAATGTTTTTAAAAATTATTAGGGGTGAGGTACATGTAGTGGTAAGGAGGTGGCAGGAGTAATAATCATTGGGTAGATGAAGGATCCCTAAATTCATATAATTTTCATTGTGTTTTTTTTTCAAATTAGTGGCTTGGGTTATAGAGATACAATACGTTTCTTTAGAATAATAACAATGCATAACTCTCAATGGTTGGGAAATCCTTTTAAGTATCATTGATAAGGTATATTTATTATCATTTGATTCAATTTTTGTAGGATAACGAGTTTCCTGAAGATTAATAGATTTAGCTTATAGTAATGCAACCACACATGACCCTTCACATTACTATACAACATTTGATTAGTGTGGAAAATTTAAATAGGAAATAAAGGAAGAGAGAAGTCAAATTATACATACTAATGTTTTCTAAATTTCAAGTCTAATATGAATTTCAAGTTTTAAGTGGAAATACAAATGTTTTTGACACTACAAGGAATTGAAGCCTATAATAAAAAAGGTGGAAATAAAATGGGTATAAAAATGTCATAGGGGAAATGGGTAGTTTGCATATATAGTAAAATAAAGGATATTTTATAATTAAAAGGTATTTTTGGGAGGGGTTGTTAGTAAAGGAAGATAGAGATGTAGATATGGAAGTAGGGGTATTATTTATGATCATATGAACGCACATGATAGGACATTATTTTAGATAGTGGATCCCCATCAATTATCTTTGTCATGTTCTTGGAAAGTGAAAATAAAAAAACATTCTTCCTTGTTACATTTATTTAAACATTTAAAATAAAATAATGTATTTATATGCACAGCAATAATAAATTTCCAAATGGTATAATAATAGTAATTGCACATGAATTGCAATGTACGCCAAAATGGATATCAATTTTAAGTTATTTTATAATTTTATTATTGTGTAATAGCTCTATAATATATCTATCAATGTTGTTTTCTATTTTTACGTTGCAATGAATACGATTGAAGATTAATGTGTAGCAAAAAAATGTCTACAAAATGAAAATTGGAAATCCATTGAATATCACAACACTTACTTGATATTATAGTACAATTATTTAACAGATACTAGATCAATATATATATGTATGATGCACATTACAAAGTAATTATCATAGTCAATGAGAGTAGCTTTCTTTCAAGAACTCTATTAAATGGTTCACATGCCTTGTTTATGTTTCCACATTTTGCATACATATCTATAAGAACAATTGCAACTAAAATATTTGACAAAAGTTCCCTCTTCAACATAATGTAGTCAATATTATTATTATGTTTCATGATCCATTTTTGGCATAAACTGGAGTATGCTATAAAATTTGAATAGAACAAGGAGAATCTACTCTCCATGACCCCATGTATAGATTGTATCATCAAATGAAATATGATGAAGAAATTAAGACATAGATCCAACTACATATAATTTCCAACTTTATTATATGGCATTTCATCAATTAATTTTTACAACATATGTAGATTCTACTTCGTTAAGCTTATATCATATTTCATAAAAAATAGATTATAGATGAATCTTTCCAATATAAGGGTTATGTTCACAAATAAAGGATTCACAAGTCTTCCCTTCACTTTATTCCATTTTTGAAAGCAATGACATTGTGGCTTACTTCTTATTGGTCCCAATTTTAGAGATTATTAATAATATATTTAGTGCAAACAAATACATTTCGAGAATTCGCAAGCTAACTAAAAGACTAATAAACTACTAGTTTCAAATATTGACTATTAAGATTCTCCAACTATTATTATAATATCCTCTAAGTAGCATGATATGCTTTTGGAATTCCTTGAATCAAATATATATATAAGTGTATGTTTCCCATTTATCCAAAAGTGTAACAAATTTTCATTAATTCATCTATCAAGTATAAAATCCATCTTTCATTACATGTGAAATATTGGTTTCCTTTTACATAGTAGTTTTTTTATACAGTATAGTTCTCAGCATTCAATTACAATGTTTATAAAAATAACTATCAATATACAATACAATAGATATCACCATTTACAAATTAAAAAAAGTCATTTACGATGCAATTGATGTCAGTAATCAAAGATCCATCCTATTGTTAAACTATGTTGTAAGAGAAAGAGTATGATTGCATCACTTTACCTCCAACCACAAGCTTTACGGATCCCCACACACCTCCCACAAAGTGATAGAAGAGCTACCATTCACAATAAGGTCAGATAGAATACCATGTGTAATATAGTCACCCAAAAAGTGGTATAATTATGAACAGGGTAGGAATTTAAAAACCTAGAAATAATAGAAGCAATGAATATATTTTTGCCCAAAATACTTGGATAATAAAAGGTACACTTCTGTGAAGAAATATGATAATGTACCAAGGAAATAATTAATCATATCTTACTAATCCTAAGGATATATTTTTAATTTCTTTGCAATCCACCTTGAACCCCCTAGCACTTGCCATGTGTGATCCATTGCATTAGGTTATCTAACCCATATATACAAGTCATTGCATATTCCAATAACAAAGCTCTTAAATCATCTGTAGACACAAAATATATATACTTGGGTACATTTCTAGGTCTTAAAAGAATGCTAGCGTTTATATGATTCTTAAGTAAGAAAACTAGTAATTGACAACTCCCTTTAGCATGTTTCTTTGTCTTCTGCACTTTTACTGGATTTATACATCTTACACTCTTGTCAGCATTTGAATTTTTTTTATTTATATGGCCTCAGACACTAGCACTTGGTTTGGACACTAGCATCAAGTGCTCTTGTCCTCCTTAGGGATCCTGACCCTCTTTACATCTTTCTTACCCTTTTAGAACCCTTTCTCTTCTTAATTACTTTTTATCACTTTGGGTCAACCTTTTAGTTATCGATTACGAAATTCAAACACAAAAATCATATAAATATATAGTTATGTTTTCAAAATGAGGGACAAAGTACTAAGAAAATTACAAACTACCACCTTAGATTGCATTCAAAATGCGTAAGAGCATCAAAGGAATCCATCTAACATCCATTTAAGGGCAAGGGCTGCATATTTCTGCATACATGGGATAGGAAGGGGAATTCTATTCTATTCCATCCACACTTAATATATATATTCTACATTCTAGATCGATCCCAGTATCATTTTTGTAACTTGCACAAGGGCATCACACACACACACACACACACACACACACACACACACACACACACACACACACACACACACACACACACACACACACACACAAACACACACACACACAAGAACTACATGGATTCTGAGATGTGGTGCAACGTTTTTTTAGAAGATCACTCTTTAGGTGACCATCGGGGTCATTCAAACTCCCCATTCTACATTTTCATTTTTAGGTTTGATGTGGTTTGTGGGTATATGAAAGTGAACTTCTCTCTTGTATGTTACAGGTATATTCAAAGATCAAACAATGAATCCAGAGCAAAAAAATGGGACCAACAACAAATATTATCTGACACTAAAAGACTCAGATCTAGAGCACCTATACAGACACCATAACCCAAATCTAGACACTAGTGCTTGCGCACTCTTTCCCTCCAATGGACACTCTTATACAACACAATTTCATGGTTATGAACCTCCAACAAGCCTATATGACGCTCTTCTACATTTTTTCTAGTATTGCACCTACCAAGATCACTTCATGTTCACTCTGAAATCAGCTAAGTCCTCATATCCTTCCTTCTTGCTTAGGGTTTTATACCATTGCTTATGTCTCATTGTATATTAGTATTTATATATCATCAGGTACAATAGTTACTCGACAATAAGATTTAATTAATTCAAATTTTGTTAAATCATTTGGTGAACCCAACTTGTGATCAGTCATTAAGATCTCTTTTCTATCAATTTCTATTTCATGGCTCTAAGGTTCATTAACTCTCCTTGTATCAGTTACTTCAAATTCACCAACCTTTAAAAGAAGCTCTTCAAAAATCCATATACACACTATGTACATCACCTTCCATACACCACCTTCACAAGTAAGTTCCATCTTCAATCATATTTCTGATGACTCTATGAGTCATAAGGTCATAACCAATCAATCCATTTGCATGTCAATTCAAGCTTTACTTTTTTTATCTCAAGATAAAATTCAAGCTATCAAAACCATGATTATGTCTCTCACATCTAAAATACAACATCTTAAGGCTACTTCTCAATCCCATGCTAGTTCTTTTTCTACATCTCATCCTAATCTAATGTTTACTACGTGTGCTAATATAATTGAACCCCAATTCATAACACTAGCAGAATCTCTCAATTTTGATCTAAATACTAAGTAACATGATATTCTTACTAATCTCCCCAATACCTAGTTGATCAAATTTCCAACTACGCATTACTACCCTTCTTATCGACTTGTTAAATACATCAGTCTCCTATTTTGTAATTATCACAGACTTAATGGACATCATGAAAATGATTGAAATTATTTAAAATGAAGAATTAATCTCATTGAGCATCAGGGTTTTGTTTCATTTATTGCACAATATTCTACTACATGCTCATCTCGAATTTTTAAACCCCAATGGGCTCTCAAAATTGAATCCATCTATATCTAATGAAGATCATTCCATAATCACTAATGTTCCTTCTTTGGTTAGTCAATAGCTTCCTATCCAACCCATTCCAAGAAACCTCCTTTAAAAAAATTTCCTGCATCTCCTCCTCCTATCAATTCTTCTACAACGTTACCAATTCCAAATCAGAAACCACAAGCCAAGAAAGTTCAACCAATTCAGCCTATTATAGCTAACATCTTTAAACTTCCTCGTATCAACCCAACGACTAACCCTAGTCCTACTGTTGCTTCTACCTACCATTCTGATGACTATCTATATTCTCGTGACACATCTAAAACTCTACCACAATTTCGTGGTATCTCTCACATCACCACATAAATCTTCATCATTGGTAAACTTGGGGGGAATCTCACTTACTCCTCCCTCCATCACTAGCAGTTATCTTTTGTTTCTACTACTCCACTATATGCTCTTTGCTTCATGTCTACATTTTAAAAGAATTCTCACCTCTTGGTACAATCACTATACCATCGTTACCCTATGACACACTCTAGTTCCGTGGTTCATACTCTACTGCTGAGGATCTAACTCTGAAATGAGCCTCACATCATTCACCCTTCATGCTTTGTTCTTCATGATAAATCCTTTCTAACCTCTACTCTTCCATAACATACTAATTTCCTCATAACTCACTCTTGTTCTATGGTTCATTCTTGACTACTGAGGGGGAATTTATAAATGGACCTCATTTCATGCACATTTTTTGGGGGAATCATGACTCCTTCCATCTTCACATTTTGTATACCGCACTATCACATTCATACACCATTTGCATATATTGGTTGCATTCATTCTTGCTTGCTTATATTAATTACATGTTGCACTTTTTTTATTATGCTTGTTAGATAATCAGTATGTCATTATCTTTTTATATACACATGTGCATTCACTTGGTCTCTGTAAGTGAACGTATATCTCTTATAGCTCCTTACATGATGCATGATGCCCGATACTGACTCCCTTGGAAGTACCATCGAGGCTCATAAGGGTGTCTACTTGTTCTATTCTCACATTCTACACATTACAGTTTATATTTCTAAATGTTTCACTACTTCTCATTATAGTTACTTTACTTTTCAATAATATACACACACTTTGACATACAATTTATCTTTCTAACATGCTAACGGGTACTTCATGTGTATCTTTTTCCTTGCAAGATTATCTACAACCATGGTTATCTGGTACATTTTGATTTATTTTGTTTTCGAATGTATGATTTTTTTGGCGGGCTATGCCCTATGTTTTGTATGATCGTTTTATGTTTTTGGCCGCTTTGGCCATGATAGTCTTATCACATTATTAGTGATGTTTTATGTATGAAACCCGCTTCTCACTTTTCATCTTATTTGCACACTTGATTCTTACATTATTTTCTATTATATTCTAGCTACTTTTAATACTAACATTTTTTTCTAGCCTACATTGTTTGCATGTGCCTTTGTTTCTACCATGCACATCCCTTACCCCCTATAAATATCCCATTCATATCAGCATCAAGTCCTCTTCTTTTGGCTATATTCTCCTAAAGTTATCTCTTGCACCCCAAATGAGGGGGCCATATATTGGGTTTAAAAATCATTGCTACAATAGCACAAAGCTATAGTTCATATTATCACAATACAGAAACAACATTGGAATACATTCACGTAATAGTACAGAATCATACTTAGATTTCACACACAGTACAAACCAAAATGCATGGGCACTTCTGTCCTCCCCTGGATGATATGTCATTACGGAAGAAACATTTAGTTTTCTCAATTTAGCACAGCCTTCAGTACTTTACAACATAGTTCTCTAATAGTAGAAACTTGCCTCCAAATACAAACTAAATTCTATCTCCTACAAACAGTTACAACATGAAAAAAAACAAAACAACAAGGAACAACATGGGACATACCATCTGCAGTGGTGCTCACTCAGGAAACAGTCGTGGAAAGAAAGTAAAACTAGACCTCTCTCCCCAACACTCTTCTCCCATGGTGAGAGATTGTCCAAAAAACTCGCATTTGGCATGATATTCTCACTCTTGGCATGATATTGCATGGAAAAATCACCCTTGGCATGAAATGGCCCATAAAACTCGTATTTGAAATGAGATCACCCAAAAAAATCATTCTTGGGGTGAGATCACCCAAAAAAATCATTCTTAGCATAATATTTCCCAAAACACTCACCCTTTTCAGGACATTATTCTATCCTTTTATACTCTTATACATCATGTGCACACTTTTATTTTTACATAATTTCACACTTTTACACATTTTATTCATATTTTTCATATACAAGACTTTGACTACTCTTTCACTCTTCTTTTATAGGTTTATCCGT